>CM038792.1:209872301-209897301 GCA_021764765.1 Vicia sativa | reverse complement strand
ATTCAAGGTTACTTACTTAAAACAACTTGACTTGGGAAAATCATATCAAAGGCATACATGTCATTAACCCTCACATCTCCATTCCATTTGAAAATACACTTTCTCAATTTTCAAATATTTCAACTTTTAGATAAATTTGTAATTTCACCAAGATCAATATTAAAATAAATTGTAGAATGAAGTTAAATTTATTTAGAATAAATAAATCACATATATATTTCAAACTTCTATCTCATTTGATTTTAAATTATATATATATATATATATATATATATATATATATATATATATATATATATATATATATATATATATATATATATAGGTTAAATACATCAATTTTGAATAAACATATAAAGTTAAAATTTGTTTATAAATAGAAATGGAAGAGTATGTGTTTAGTTTATCTATCTTCTTTTATCATTATAATATTTTAAAAATACAAAATAGGTAAGAAATACTCTTTTATTGTTTTAACTATTCATTTTATTTTTATCAAAAATTTATAGATATATATATATATATATATATATATATATATATATATATATATATATATTTTGATATAAAATTATTTTTCAAAACTCTCAATCAAAGCCTAAATGAAAACACTTTACTTAAACTTCTCAATCGCGATTAGGAACACTACAAGCTACATAATAACATTAAAGCCTCACACAAATTATGATAAAACTCCTATTTTATATTAAAAATCATATTTGAGATAAATATTCGTAGATTTCAAATAGGTAGAAAAGAATAACGTTATATGTTTTTTTTTTTGAAAATCTTTATATTTTAAATATGCAAAAGAAAAAGAATAATTCAAGGTTACTTAATTAAAACAACTTGACTTGGGAAAATCATATCAAAGGCATACATGTCATTAACCCTCACATCTCCATTCCATTTTAAAATACACTTTCTCTATTTTCAAATATTTCAACTTTTAGATAAATTTGTAATTTCATCAAGATCAATATTAAAATAAATTGTAGAATGAAGTTAAATTTATTTAGAATAAATAAATCACATATATATTTCAAACTTCTATCTCATTTAATTTTAAATTATATATATATATATATATATATATATATATATATATATATATCAATTTTTGAATGAACATATAAATTTTATAATTTGTTTATAAATAGAAATGGAAGAGTATGTGTTTAGTTTATCTATCTTCTTTTATCATTATAATATTTTCAAAATACAAAATAGGTAAGAAATACTCTTTTATTGTTTTAACTATTGATTTTGTTTTCATCAAATTTTATATATATATATATATATATATATATATATATATATATATATATATATTGATATAAAATTATTTTTCAAAACTCTCAAACAAAGCTTAAATAAATATATTTTATTGAACCTTCTCAATCGGGATTAGGAACACTACAAGCTACATAATAAAAAATTAACGCCTAACACAAAATTTGTTTATATATTTCAACTTTTAGATAAATTTTTAATTTCACCAGATCAATATTAAAATAAATTGTAGAATGAAGTTAAATTATTTAGAATAAATAAATGACATATATATTTCAATCTTCTATCTCATTTGATTTTAAATTTTATATATAAGTTAAATACATCAATTTTTGAATGAACATATAAAGTTAAAATTTGTTTATAAATAGAAATGGAAGAGTATGTGTTTAGTTTATCTATCTTCTTTTATCATTATAATATTTTACAAATACAAAATAGGTAAGAAATACTCTTTTATTGTTTTAACTATTCATTTTATTTTTATCAAAAATTTATATATATATATATATATATATATATATATATATATATATATATATATTTTGATATAAAATTATTTTTCAAAATTTTCTATCAAAGGTTAAATGAAAACATTTTACTTAACCTTATCAATCAATCAGGATTAGGAACACTACAAGCTACATAAAAACATTAACGCCTAACACAAATTATGATAAAACACCTATTTTACAATAAAAATCATATTTGAGATTAATATTTGTAGTTTTAAAATATGTAGAAAAGAATAAAGTTAGCTGTACTTCTTTTTGAAAACCTTTATATTTTAAAGATGCAAAAGAAAAAGAATTTGGCTTTTTTGACGTTTAAATTTTAGTTTTAACCAAATCACATAAGTTAATATTACTATATAATTCAACGTTAATTACTTAAAACAACATGACTTGGGAAAATTATATCAAAGGCATACATGTCATTAACTCTCACATCTCCATTTGAAAATACACTTTCTCTATTTTCAAATATTTCAACTTTTAGATAAATTTGTAATTTCACCAGATCAATAATAAAATAAATTGTAGAATGAAGTTAAATTATTTAGAATAAATAAATCACATATATATTTCAATCTTCTATCTCATTTGATTTTAAATTATATATATATATATATATATATATATATATATATATATATATATATATATATATATATATATATATATATATATATTTATATATATATATATTAGATTAAATACATCAATTTTTGAATGAACATAAAAAGTTAAAATTTGTTTATAAATAGAAATGGAAGAGTATGGGTTTAGTTTTCTATCTTCTTTTATCATTATAATATTTTGAAAATACAAAATATGTAAGAAATACTCTTTTATTATTTTAACTGTTGATTTTGTTTTTATCAATAATTGTTATATATATATATATTGATATAAAATTATTTTTCAAAACTCTCAATCAAAGCCTAACTAAAAATGTTTTACTTAACCTTCTCAATCGGGATTAGGAACACTACAAGCTACATAATAAAAAATTAACTCAACAACGTTGTCTGTATTTTTTTTGAAAACTCTTATATTTAAAATAAGCAAAAGAAAAAGAATTGGGTTTTTTGACGTTTAAAGTTTAGTTTTAACCAAATCAAATATTACTATATAATTCAAGGTTATTTACTTAAAACAACTTGACTTAGGCCTTTAAAGTTAAAACCTTTGGCCATTTAAACAAAATGCACTTATAAATTTTTCCAAAACATACCATTTTCTTATATATATATATATATATATGATAGATAAATAGTTACCAATAATACATAAAAAAATGTGAGAAAATATTAATTATTAATCTACAAATGTGAGAGAATATTATTTACTTTGGCATGTGGTTGGTGCTATTTGAATTTATTGTGAAAAATCTTTCTTCCATTAGGTTCTTTTCCTGTTCATTCATTCGATGTACACTTAACTTTTCGATGTTGATAAAGTGAGAGATTATGGCAGAGTTATGTTATGTGCTTCTCATTATTCAAATATAACTTTCAGGATGATTCACATGTGCACATGTGAAACCCCCTCCATATTTTTTAAAATCTAACGTTTATATATTAAAATGTGCAAAAGGGTGTCTTCGAATATGCGAATTCACAAGTGGTGAAGATCACCGCTACTTAGACAAAAATCCCCAAAAAATGCCAATTATACACTATACATATTATTATTAATATTTTTGAGGTTTTCAGTGGTGAAAATCACCGCTACTCAGTGAGAAATCCAAACAAATAGGATAAATATTTGTCACAGATCAATACCTAAATAAGAGATTAAACCAAATCAAATTAAGATCATTTAAAATATACAAAAAAATGATTATAACGATTCTCTATTTATTTAAAATAATTATTTAAAATAATAAAAAAATGATTATAACTATTCTCTATTTATTTATTATAGTTATTTTATTCAATTATATTATAAATATCTAACTATTGCATAAAAAACAAATATTTCAATAATTATGTTGTTTAAATATGGCTTATATCATTCAATTATAATTAAATCTTATATTATATTTCAATAATTAATTAAATATTTTAGGAAATATGAAATTTGATTTCATCCAACAAATGATTAATCGACACTTATTTAAATAAAATGACTATGATTATAGTATGAATTAAAAGCAAATAGAATAAAATTATAAGGAGTATAAACCGAGAAAAACTCTCTCTTAAGCGAAAACCTGAGCATTTACTTCTCTTCTCTACATTTACTTCAACTTCTCTTCACATTTACTTCAATCAAATCCTTTCCATTTCCCAACTCCACCTATCATTCAATTCATTCATTAACCTCAATATAAAGTTAATAGGATTAATATTCTTAAAATAAATTATTTCACCTAAATGTTGCTTGTTATATATTACACTACACCATTACTACTCTTTTTCTTGATTTCACTTAAATATTACACCATTTTAAGTGTAATTAGCATCAACAGACATAGACAATAGAACAATGTCAAGAACAACATGCGATTTTCACTCAATTTGGCTCCCCACCATAAAGAGACCCTAAGTTTTGAAGGTCAGACGTAGAAACAAGTTTAATAACAACTTTAAACTCCATGTCCCTCTGCATAAAATAATTTAATCAAATAAAATTAAAATAAAATAAATAAACACAACTTAAACATGAAAATCAATTTTCAAGGTCTCTTACTACCATCATAAATTGAAAGTCTCTTTCCCGGGCGATAAACTAACATAAACAACCTAACAAAAAGTAGCACCAAATTATTGAGTCCAACAAATTACTATTAAGTAGGATTCCCAACCAAGTTTTCCAACTTGTATCTTTCATCGGCAACACTCAATATCTTCCCTGCCAATAGCTCAACAATTGTTGCATTAAAAATAGCAACGCTGAAAATAGGACACCTCTTGGCATCTACACACCCAAAAATCATTATTTTTAGTAAGGAATAGATAGATAAATCATAATTATTTGTAACAAACAGATAAATCTGTATCATATATTTATTATTTTGTTTTATTTTTTGCATTAATGAAATTTCGGTCAATTTTGTTTTGCATTAATGAAATTCCAATAAGTATTTATAATACGTGAGTTTATATTTAAAATCAAAGTTTATGCACAAGAAGATTTCGTGATATACCAAGAGCTAAAAATTGAAAGGTTTTACATTGACAATAACCAAATAATTAATACTTTGTTTTGCATTAAAGAAATTTGATCATTATTTATAACCGTGAGTTTTCATTTAAAAGCAAAGTTTATTAAATAATATATTTTAGTTAGATAAAAAAAACAAACTTTGGCCATTTAAAAAAATGCACTTTTAAATTTTTCAAAAACATACTATTTTCTTATATATATATATATATATGATACATAAATAGTTATCAATAATACATTAAAAAAATGTGAGAAAATATTAATTATTAATCTAGCATATAAAAATGTTTAAAAAAATAGGAAATTTCTTTCCACATCCAGTAGTCTTTTTTAGGCCTATTGGTGAATTATGCAGAAAAGCAAATGGAAGAGTTTAGTGTAGAATCTATTTTTTGGTTTCTTTTGTTATGTTACCTCCATAGGCCACTCACTCACACAATTTAATTATATTTAATTATTTATCAGAGTGAGAGAATATTATTTACTTTTGCAAGTGGTTGGTGCTATTTGAATTTACTGTGAAAGAATCTTTCTGCTGCATTAGCATTCGTTTTCCCTGTTCATTCATTCATTCAGATGTACACTTAACTTTTCGATATTGATAAAGTGAGAGATTGTGGAAGACTTATGTTCTATGCTTCTCATTATTCAAATATGTTATGTGTTTATAAGTGAGAGATTGTGGCAAACTTATGTTCTATGCTTCTCATTATTCAAAGATTTGTTGCATTAAAAATAGCAATGCTGACAATAGTACACCTCTTGGCATCTACACACCCAAAAATCATTATTTTTAGTAAGAAATAGATAGATAAATCATAATTATTTGTAACAAACAGATAGATGTGTATCATATATTTATAATTTTGTTTTTATTTTGCATTAATGATATTTCGGTCAATTTTTGTTTTGCATTAATGAAATTCCAATAAGTATTTATAATCATTGAGTTTATATTTAAAGTCAAAGTTTATCCACAAGAAGATTTTGTGATATACCAAGAGCTAAAAATTGAAAGGTTTTACATTGAAAGTAACCAAATAATTAATACTTTGTTTGCATTAAAGAAAAAGATAAAGCAAAAGAAGATAAAAGCACAATATTTGAAAGCAAAGTGCAATGATTTATTGAATGAAAATATACGAATGACAAATAATAACCACGACAAACGAGCCGTTCCCCGGGCAAGGCATTAGGATTAAAGTTTATTGTTCAAAGCGTAAAAGTGAAAAGCATAACAAAAAAATTACTCACATCTAAAGGAGATTGGTATAACATCTTGATCTTCAATTGTTGAGTCCGTCTAGAGTTAGGAAGATCAATTGTTGATGTCGAAGTCTCCATCGTCATCTTCTATAGCATGGACTCCACTTTTCAAGACAAAATTTGACAAAATTTGCCCTCCTACTTCTCAAGACAATTCACATCTCCATACTTAAGGATTTCACAAGGGTTGACCAGACAAACCCTCTCCTAAGCAATCAATCCAAACTAGGGTTTTGCTCATCTCAAGCCAAAATGGATTTCCAGTGCTCTAAGTGGTCATAATACCTCATCATATGCTTCAAGGGATCACCATGTCAAGTTTCAAGCCTTACAAGTCAAATTTGCTCATCCAGTTGCTTAGATGGTTGGAAATCACTTGTGTTGGACAAAAAGCCAATTGTGGTCAACATACAGTCAAACTTCATAATTTTTGCTCAAAACCAATATTTTGAAGTAACATTCATCATTTGATCAAGGGTTGACCATGATTTCTCAAGAAAAGTCAAGATTTGATCAAAAGTCAAAGTTTCTAAATTAGGGTTTTTCAGGCAAAAGTCAACAGAACTTTGACCAGACATAACTTTCACGTACTTTATCAGAAATTTTTACACCAAAGCTCATTTTTAAGATAATTCAATTCTCTACAACTTCATGTCTCACAAACTTTGACCAAAAATGCTTCATTTGGAAGTTATGGATCAAAATATTACAGGTCCTTTTAAAAGTCAACAAAAAGTCATCTTTTTGCAAAGAAGTGGTCATGAACATGGAAACTTCAATGAAGATGAAACAAAAAGGAGTGTTTAGAGGACATCTTGATATTTCTAATAAGTCCAAGAACACCCAAAAATGTTGAAAATTGAGCAAGATACAAACAGTGCAAATTTGACATTTTTGAGTAGGTGCATGAAATACTTGAAAAATAAAATTTCTTCTAAATGGGCTAACTTTTCTTGGTTCAAACTTGTTTCTTATCTGAATTAGAACCTCAAGCCCAGCATACGCCTTTTATCTTTTATTTTTATTTATTTTGGATTTTTATTCACTTTTTTTTTTGAAAGATATAAAATCAAAACATTAAGGGCAAGGTTGATTTTTTATCATTCTTGAGGACTTAACAAACCATATAAGCTGATATTTTTGAAATTATTGAGATTGGCAAGAGAATTGATTGAAATTGATTCAAAAAAGGCAATATTTGGTTTCATTCCAAATCAAATATTTTTCATTGATTGGCATATAATTCCTTCATGATTCTTGACCTAATTCACTCTAGTCTATATACATACTGATCCCAGATGCTACAAGGACGAATTCCATGCCTCAAGAACCTAACCTAGCTTCAAAAAAAAGGTGAGCTTCAAGCAATTGGCAGCCAAAGTTTTGCTTGATCCGAGCCATTCAATCGCTCGGTGATCCTCACGAATTGTTCGAAACTCACAAGCAAGCAACACCTTGAGAATCACAACATCCATTCAAAGTTTGTTTCAAGAAACTTGAAATCGGTTTCGATGCATACACTCATATTTAACATATTATGATTGCATATTTTGTTTCTAATGAAGTTTGAAGCTTTCTGTAGCTTGAATCAACATAATAAGTTAAAATTTGTTTATAAATAGAAATGGAAGAGTATGTGTTTAGTTTATCTATCTTCTTTTATCATTATAATATTTTATAAATACAAAATAGGTAAGAAAATTATTTTCAAAACTCTCAATCAAAGCCTAAATGAAAACATTTACTTAACCTTCTCAATCGGGATTAGGAACCCTACAAGCTACCTAAAAACATTAACGCCTAACACAAATTATGATAAAACTCCTATTTTACAATAAAATCATATTTGAGATGAATATTTGTAGTTTTAAAATAGGTGAAAAGAATAATGTTATATGTATTTTTTGAAAATCTTTATATTTTAAATATGCAAAGAAAAGAATAATTCAAGGTTACTTACTTAAAAATACAAAATAGGTAAAATACTCTTTTATTGTTTTAACTATTGATTTCATTTTTATAAAAAATTGTTATATATAAATTTTGATATAAAATTATTTTTCAAAACTCTCAATCAAAGCCTAAATGAAAACATTTTACTTATTAGGAACACTACGCGCAACATGAAAAAGAAAAAGAATAACGTTATCTGTATTTTTTAGCAACTCTACAAGCTACATGAAAAAGATCAAATATTATTATATAATTCAAGGTTACTTACTTAAAAAGATCATATATTACTATATAATTCAAGGTTACTTACTTAAAAAGATCAAATATTACTATATAATTCAAGGTTACTTAATTAAAACAACTTGACTCGGGGAAATTATATCAAAGGCATACATGTCTTTAACCCTCACATCTCCATTTGAAAATACACTTTCTCTATTTTCAAATATTTCAACTTTATTAAAATAAATTGTAGAAAAGTTAAATTTATTTAGAATAAATAAATCAGATATATATTTCAATCTTCTATCTCATTCAATTTTAAATTATATATATATTCATATATAGAGAGATAGATAGGTTAAATACATCAATTTTTGAATGAACATAAAAAGTTAAAATATGTTTATAAATAGAAATGGAAGAGTATGTGGTTAGTTTATCTATCTTCTTTTTTCATTATAATATTTTTAAAATACAAAATAGGTAAGAAATACACTTTTATTGTTTTAACTATTGATTTTGTTTTTATAAAAAATTGTTATATATATATTTTGATATAAAATTATTTTCCAAAACCCTCAATCAAAGCCTAAATGAAAACATTTTACTTAAACTTCTCAATCAATCGGGATTAGGAACACTACAAGCTACATAAAAACATTAACGCCTAACACAAATTATGAAAATACTCCTATTTTACAATAAAAATCATATTTGAGATAAATATTCGTAGTTTTAAAATATGTAGAAAAGAATAACGTTATCTGTATTTTTTTTTTAAAATCTTTATATTTTAAATATGCAAAAGAAAAAGAATAATTCAAGGTTACTTACTTAAAACCACTTGACTTGGGAAAATTCTATCAAAGACATTAACACTCACATTAAAATAAATTGAAGAATGAAGTTAAATTTATTTAGAATAAATAAATCACATATATATTTCAAACTTCTATCTCATTTGATATTAATTATATATATATATATATATATATATATATATATATATATATATATATATATATATATATATATTAAATACATCAATTTTTGAATGAACATATAAAGTTAAAATTTTTTATAAATAGAAATGGAAGAGTATGTGTTTAGTTTATCTATCTTCTTTTATCATTATAATATTTTAAAAATACAAAATAGGTAAGAAATACTCTTTTATTGTTTTAACTATTAATTTTATTTTTATCAAAATTTATATATATATATATATATATATATATATATATATATATATATATATATTTTGATATAAAATTATTTTTCAAAACTCTCAATCAAAGCCTAAATAAAACATTTTACTTAACCTTCTCAATCGGATTAGGAACACTACAAGCTACATAATAACATTAACGCCTCACACAAATTATGATAAAACTCAATTTTACAATAAAAATCATATTTGAGATAAATATTCGTGGTTTAAAATAGGTAGAAAGAATAACGTTATATATATTTTTTGAAAATCTTTATATTTTAAATATGCAAAAGAAAAAGAATAATTCAAGGTTACTTACTTAAAACAACTTGACTTGGGAAAATCATATCAAAGGCATACATGTCATTAACCCTCACATCTCTATTCCATTTGAAATTCACTTTCTCTATTTTCAAATATTTCAACTTTAGATAAATTTGTAATTTCACCAAGATCAATATTAAAATAAATTGTAGAATGAAGTTAAATTTATTTAGAATAAATAAATCACATATATATTTCAAACTTCTATCTCATTTGATTTTAAATTATATATATATATATATATTAAATACATCAATTTTGAATGAACATATAAAATTAAAATTTGTTTATAAATAGAAATGGAAGAGTATGTGTTTAGTTTATCTATCTTCTTTTATATATTTAAAAATACAAAATAGGTAAAAATACTCTTTTATTGTTTTAACTATTCATTTTATTTTTATCAAAATTTAAATATATATATATATATATATATATATATATATATATATATATATATTTTTGATATAAAATTATTTTTCAAAACTCTCAATCAAAGCCTAAATGAACATTTTCTTAACATTCTCAATCGGGATTAGGAACACTACAAGCTACATAATAACATTAACCTCACACAAATTATGATAAAACTCCAATTTTACAATAAAAATCATATTTGAGATAAATATTCGTGGATTTAAAATAGGTAGAAAAGAATAACGTTATATGTATTTTTTTAAAATCTTTATATTTTAAATATGCAAAAGAAAAGAATAATTCAAGGTTACTTACTTAAAACAACTTGACTTGGGAAAATCATATCAAAGCATACATGTCATTAACCCTCACATCTCCATTCCATTTGAAAATACACTTTCTCTATTTTCAAATATTTCAACTTAGATAAATTTGTAATTTCACACAGATCAATATTAAAATAAATTGTAGAATGAAGTTAAATTTATTTAGAATAAATAAATCATATATATTTCAAACTTCTATCTCATTTGATTTTAAATTATATATATATATATATATATATATATAGATTAAATACATCAATTTTTGAATGAACATAAAAGTTATAATTTGTTTATAAATAGAAATGGAAGAGTATGTGTTTAGTTTATCTATCTTCTTTATCATTATAATAATTTCAAAATACAAAATAGGTATGAAATACTCTTTTATTGTTTTAACGGTTGATTTTGTTTTCATCCAAAATTGTTATATATATATATATATATATATATATGTTGATATAAAATTATTTTTCAAAACTCTCAAACAAAGCCTAAATAAATATATTTTATTGAACCTTCTCAATCGGGATTAGGAACACTACAAGCTACATATTAAAAAATTAACACCTAACACAAAATTTGTTTATATATTTCAACTTTTAGATAAATTTTTAATTTCACTGGATCAATATTAAAATAAATTGTAGAATGAAGTTAAATTATTTAGAATAAATAAATCACATATATATTTCAATCTTCTAGCTCATTTGATTTTAAATTCTATATATATATATATACATATATAAATTTTTGAATGAACATAAAAAGTTAAAATTTGTTTATATATATATTTTGATATAAAATTATTTTTCAAAACTCTCAATCAAAGCTTAAATGAAAACATTTTACTTAAACTTATCAATCAATCGGGATTAGGAACACTACAAGCTACATAAAACATTAACGCCTAACAAATTATGATAAAACACCTATTTTACAATAAAAATCATATTTGAGATTAATATTCGTAGTTTTAAAATATGTAGAAAAGAATAACGTTAGCTGTATTTTTTTTTGAAAACCTTTATATTTTAAAGATGCAAAAGAAAAAGAATTTGGCTTTTTGACGTTTAAATTTTAGTTTTAACCAAATCACATAAGTAAATATTACTATATAATTCAACGTTAATTACTTAAAACAACATGACTTGGGAAAATTTTATCAAAGGCATACATGTCATTAACTCTCACATCTCCATTTAAAAATACACTTTCTCTATTTTCAAATATTTCAACTTTTAGATAAATTTGTAATTTCACCAGATCAATAATAAAATAAATTGTAGAATGAAGTTAAATTATTTAGAATAAATAAATCACATATATATTTCAATCTTCTATCTCATTTGATTTTAAATTATATATATATATATATATATATATATATATATATATATATATATATATATATATATATATAATAGATAGATATAGGTTAAATACATTAATTTTTGAAAAGAATATAAAAGTTAAAATTTGTTTATAAATAAAAACGGAAGAGTATGTGTTTAGTTTATCTATCTTCTTTTATCATTATAATATTTTAAAAATACAAAATAGGTAAGAAATACTCTTTTATTGTTTTAACTGTTGATTTTGTTTTTATGCAAAAGAAAAAGAATAATTCAAGGTTACTTACTTAAAACAACTTGACTTGGGTAAATTATATCAAAAGCATACATGTCATTAACCCTCACATCTCCATTCGAAAATACACTTTCTCTATTTTCAAATATTTCAACTTTTAGATAAATTTATAATTTCACCAAGATCAATATTAAAATAAATTGTAGAATGAAGTTAAATTTATTTAGATTAAATAAATCACATATATATTTCAATCTTATCTCATTTGATTTTAAATAATATATATATATATATATATATATATATATATATATATATATATATATATATATATATATATATATATGATATAATAAATAAATTACCAATAATACATAAAAATGTGAGAAAATATTAATTATTAATCTACAATATACAATTTCTCTCACATAAATAAATGAATGTGAGAGAATATTGTTTACTTTGCAAGTGGTTGGTTTTACTTTGGCAAGCTAAGATATACTTAACTTTTGATGTTTATAAAGTGAGAGATTATAATGAGTTATGTTCACTTCTCATTATTTAAATATGTTATGTGTTTATAAAGTAAGAGATTGTGGCAAAATTATGTTGTGCTTCTCATTATTCAAATATAGGCAGTTTCACATATAGCCAAAATATAACTTCAGGATGATTCACATGTGTGCGAAACCCCTCGATATTTTAAAATCTAACGTTTATATATTATAATGTGCAAAAGGGTGGTTTCGCATATGCGAATTCACAAGTGGTGAAGATCATTGCTCTTAGTGAGAAATCAAACAAATAGGATAACTATTTGTCAGGATCAATACTACATAAGAGACTAAACCAAATCAAATTAAGATCACTTAAAATATACAAAAAAAATGATTATAACGATTCTCTATTTATTTAAAATAATTATTTAAAAATAATATAAAATGATTATAACTATTGCGTAAAAACAAATATTTCAATAATTATGTTGTTTATATGGCTTATTTCATTCAATTATAATTAAATCTTATATTATATTTCAATAATTAATTAAATATTTTAGGAAATATGAAATTTTGATTTCATCCAACAAATGATTAATCGACACTTATTTAAGTAAAATGACTATGATTATAGTATGAAGTAAAAGCAAATAAAATAAAATTATAAGGTATAAGCGGAGAAAAAGTCTCTCTTACGCAAAACACGAGCGTATTTACTTCTCTTCTCTACATTTACTTGACTTCTCTTCTTGACTTTTACTTCAATCAAATCCTTTCATTTCCATCTCCACCCTATCATTGAATTCATTCATTAACCTCAATATAAAGTTAATAGGATTAATATTCTTAAAATAAATTATTTCACCTAAATGTTGCTTTTTATATATTACACTACACCATTGCTACTACTGCTTCTTGATTTCACTTAAATATTACTCCATTTTAAGTGTAATTAACATCACAGAACATAGCAATGAACAATGTCAAGAACAACATGAGTTTCTGTCGGTTTGGCTCCCACCATAAAGACCTAAGTTTTGAAGGTCGTAGTAGAGCAAGTTTAATAACAACTTTAAACTCCATGTCCCTCCTGCATAAAATAATTTAATCAAATAAACTTAAAATAAAATAAATAGACACAACTTAAACATGAAATCAATATCAAGGTCTCACTACCATCATAAATTGAAAGTCTATTTCTAAGGCGATAAACTAATATAAACAACCTAACCAAAAGTAGCACCAAATTATTGAGTCCAACAAATTACTATTAAGTAGGATTCTCAACCAAGTTTTCCAACTTGTATTTTCATCAACACTCATATCCTTCGTAATGACAACACTCAATATCTTCCACCTTAATAGCTCAAATTTGTTGCATTAAAATAGCAATGACGACAATAGGACACCTCTTGGCATCTACACACCCAAAATCATTATTTGCCAATAGCTCAATTTGTTGCATTAAAATAACGCGACAATAAGACACCTCTTGGCATCTACACAAAAATCATTATTTTAGTATGAAATAGATAGATAAATCATAATTATTTGTAACAAGCAGGATAGATGTGTATCATATATTTATTATTTTGTTTTATTTTGCATTAATGAAATTTGATCGATTTTGTTTTGCATTAATGAAATTCAATGTATTTATAATATGAGTTTATATTTAAAATCAAAGTTTATCCACAAGAAGATTTCGTGATATACCAAGAGCTAAAATTGAAAGGTTTTACATTGATAACCAAATAATTAATACTTTGTTTTGCATTAAAGAAATTTGATCATTATTTATAACCGTGAGTTTCCATTTAAAAGCAAAGTTTATTAATACAATTATTTTAGTGAGATAAAAAAAACAAACTTTGGCCATTTAAAAAAATGCACTTTTAAAGTTTTCCAAAACATACTATTTCTTTTCTATATATATATATATATATATATATATATATATATATATATATATATATATATATATATATATATATATATATATAAGCAAAGTTTATTAAATACAATTATTTTAGTGAGATAAAAAAACAAACTTTGGCCATTTAAAGAAAATGCACTTTTAAAGTTTTCCAAAACATACTATTTTCTTTTCTATATATATATATATATATATATATATATATATATATATATATATATATATATATATATATATATATATATATATATATGATAGATAAATAGTTATCAATAATACATTAAAAATGTGAGAAAATATAATTATTAATCTACCATATAAAATGTTTAAAAAAGTAGGAAATTTCTTTCCGTACCAGTAGTTTAGGCGGTCTTTTTAGTCCTATTGGTGAATTATGCGGAAAAGCAAATGGAAGAGTTTAGTGTAGAATCTATTTTTGGTTTCTTTTGTTATGTTACCTCCATAGGTAACTCACTCCACTAATTTAATTGTGAGAGAATATTATTTACTTTGGCAAGTGGTTGGTGCTATTTGAATTTTTGTGAAAGAATCTTCTGCTCCATTAGGGATCTTTTCCTGTTCATTCATTCAGATGTACACTTAATTTTGATATTGATAGTGAGAGATGTGACAAACTTATGTTCTATGCTTCTCATTATTAAAATATGTTATGTGTTTATAAGTGAGAGATTGTGGCAAACTTATGTTCGTGCTTCTCATTATTCAAATATGGAAATGGAAGTTTCACATGGAGCACACCCGAATATAACTTTCAGCAAGATTCACATGTGCACATGCGAAACCCCTCAATATTTTAAAATCTAACGTTTAAATATTAAAGCAAAGGTGTCTTCGCATATGCGAATTCACAAGTGGGAAAATCACCGCTACTTAGACAAAATCCCCAAAAATTCCAATTATACACTATACATATTATTATTAATATATTTTGGGTTTTAGGTGGTGAAAATCATCGCTACTCAGTGAGAAATTCCCAAAAAATATCAATTATACACTATACACGTTAATATATAACAATAATTTAAGTAATATTTGTCACAGATCAATACCTAAATAAGAGATTAAACCAAATCAAATTAAGATCACTTAAAATATACAAAAAAAAATTATTATAATGATTCTCTATTTATTTAAAATAATTATTTAAAATAATTAAAAAAATGATTATAACTTTCTCTATTTATTTAATATAGTTATTTTATTCAATTATATTATAAATATCTAACTATTGCGTAAAAAACAAATATTTTAATAATTATGTTGTTTAAATATGGCTTATTTCATTCAATTATAATTAAATCTTAAATTATATTTCAATAATTAATTAAATATTTTAGGAAATATGAAATTTGATTTCATCCAACAAATGATTAATTGACACTTATTTAAATAAAATGACTATGATTATAGTATGAAGTAAAGCAAATAAAATAAAATTATAAGGAGTATAAATGAAAAACTCTCTTACTGAAAACACAGACGTATTTACTTCTTTCTCTACATTTACTTCAACTTCTCTTCGACATTTACTTCAATCAAATCCTTTCCATTTCCCAAGTCCACCCTATCATTCAATTTATTCATTAACCTCAATATAAAGTTAATAGGATTAATTAAAATAAATTATTTCACCTAAATGTTGTTGGTTATATATTACACTACACCATTGCTACTCACTTTCTTGATTTCACTTAAATATTACACCATTTTAAGTGTAATTAGCATCAACAGAACATAAACGGCAGCAATGTCAAGAACAACATCAGAGTTTCTGTCGGTTTGGCTCCACCATAAAGAGACCTAAGTTTTGAAGGTCGACACGTAGAACAAGTTTAATAACAACTTTAAACTCCATGTCCCTCACATAAAATAATTTCATCAAATAAAATTAAAATAAAATAAATAGACACAACTTAAACATGAAAATCAATTATCAAGGTCTCTTACTACCATCATAAATTGGAAGTCTCTTTCCCGGCGATAAACTAACATAAACATCATAAATAAAGTAGCACCAAATTATTGAGTCCAACAAATTTAGGATTCCCAACCAAGTTTTCTAACTTGTATCTTTCATCACAACACTCAATATCCTTACTGCCAATAGCTCAACAACACTCAATATCTTCCACTAATAGCCAACACTCGATATCTTCCACCTAATAGCTCGGCATTTGTTGCATCAAAAAATAGCAAGCGACAAGGACACATCTATGTGAAATAGATAGATGTGTATCATATATTTATTATTTTGTTTTATTTTGCATTAATGAAATTTTGGTCAATTTTTCTTTTGCATTAATGAAATTCCAATCAGTATTTAAAATAGTGAGGTTATATTTAAAATCAAAGTTTATCCATAGAAGATTTCGTGATATACCAAGAGCTAAAAATTGAAAGGTTTTACATTGAAAGTAACCAGATAATTATTACTTTGTTTTGCATTAAAGAAATATCGATCATTATTTATAACCCGTGAGTTTACATTTAAAAGCAAAGTTTATTAAATAATATTTTTTAGTGAGATAAAAAAAACAAACTTTGGCCATTTAAAGAAAATCACTTTTAAATTTTCCAAACATACTATTTTCTTATATATATATAGATAAATAGTTACCAATAATACATTAAAAAATGTGAGAAATTATTAATTATTAATCTACCATATAAAAATGTTAAAAAAATAGAAATTTCTTCCCACACCTAGTAGTCTTTTTAGGCTCTTGGTGAATAATGCGAGAAAAGCAAATGAGAGAATATTATTTACTTTGGCAAGTGGTTGGTGCTATTTGAATTTATTGTGAAAGAATCTTTACGCTCCATTAGGGTTCTTTTCCTGTTCATTCATTCGGATGAACACTAAACTTTTGATGTTGATAAAGTGAGAGATTGTGGCGGACTTATGTTCTGCTTCTCATTATTCAAAATGTTATGTGTTTATAAAGCGAGAGATTGTGGCAAACTTATGTTCGTGCTTCTAATTATTCAAATATGGAAGGGAAGTTTCTCATGTAGCACACGAATATAACTTTCGAATGATTCACATGTGCATATCACGAAACACCCTTAATAGTGACCGAAGGAGTACATTACTAACACAACTCTTGAATTATTATATGTGTCTAAATTTGAAGATACATTTTCGGACGCGCAAACATACAATCAAGGTTATTTTTGAATTAGACCTAAAATTTGTGCTTAGTTTTAATGCGGAGATACATCTTCATTAAATCTTAGAAGAATATATTTCAAGCGAATTAAACGAGTAGAAAGCAAAAAGTTGACAAAACAAAAGCAAAAATAAAAAGTGGGCAAAGCGAAATTACCATTGATATCATAAAATCACCACTATAAGTTTTAACATAGATCAAACATTACATTTAAATATCCAGTGGACGTTGCAACATCTTCATTATATCTTCGTTGATCTTGAAATCGTCGCATCCATCTCGATGAAACTTTTGATTCTAAGCGGAAAAAGTATTCCACGCGATGTTTATCTGCGCCATCTTCATATCAAAGTTGATGTACTAAGTCTTTCATTCTTTGTATTGGATGTGACGATACTCGATCTTCACAATTTTTATTGTCAAGTATAGTAGGATCTCCTTGATGTGTATTTTAGATCTTGGTGTACTCATTGACCTTAAATGCATGTGAGGTTTCACCTTTGTTAAAGTAAACATTTCGATATGCCAAATGATATTCATTATGGTGTAATGTGTTTGTATCAAACAATGAGACAAGAGCCCCATATTTATAGTAGTTGTAGGTAATTATGGACCTCGAAATTCTATCTTTACGGAGGTTGTTTTGAAATATATACGGTACCACATTGTTATCTTAATCTGAGATGTATTCACGGAACCTCTTAGAACATAATACAATTTTGTTCAAGACATAAACATAACATGTAATAAATGCATAATTTTTGACAAACTTCAAAATATATTAGACATCATTAACATTAATACAATGTTACATACAATAAATTGATAAAGAAATACTAAAATAACCAAAGAGTTATACATGATAACATCTATAACTATTGGTGTTACCCTTGATTTTATTAATTTGATTCTCTTTCAATCTCACTCAATTTGATGAACTCTTGCATCCTTTCAACAAAATGGTGGCCAAGTCTCCGCTTTGGTTATTGAATGAGTTGTCCTCTAATGATGTAGCGATATAGGGGTTTGGTTTCAAATAAGCGTGAACAAAATGTAGGTGGTTGAAATCTATCAACATACATGATACAATCATTTAGATTTTGAGGTAGCGATGCATGCAATGAAAAAATGTTTGGAAAATTTATTTTGTCGATTAATACACACTCTATCACACACACTTTCTATAGAGATGACCCATTTAGAAAGCACATCCATTTATCCTTGATGCATGTCACTAATGCAAGGAACAAGAAAGTGATAAATTGTTCCAAAATTCTTTATTCTCATATAGTCGTGTGTATGATTCTTTATTTCCCCAACTCTTGGATAAGTTTATAAGCGCTGAAGTGTGTGATCCTCTTCTTTAAGAAAAATAGCTTGAAAATTGATTCAAATCACCCTCTACATTGACCGTTTAATATATTTGTGCATAAAACCGGCATTTCGTTAATGAATGAAATTTTTATGCAGTGAATGGAGTGGTTTGTTGAAGCGATTTCCTTGAAAACACTTTCTTGAGATTTTGGAGTTGATGAATCGGAAAAAGTTTGTCAACATGTTTAAAATATGAAGGAGACCATCGTTGAATTGTCATTTGGTGTAGGTTTAACCTTCTTATGAGCTCTTTTTTTTTTACAGTTGAGACGGTGATTTCAATCTGTGATTTTCGGATATGTAATATTCTCAATTTCTCTTTAATGTGGGTTTCATATTGTCATCGACTTTCAAAATTTATCTTGTATAACTTTCTATTTGGTCGAAGATAGAGATATTTGATTTACCATCTTCCATGACACCATCATCATCATCAAACCCAAGCCTTTTCGGTGAGTGCAAACTTCATCTACTCGTGTCGGGCTATCAAGTCCGACCTTTTAGATATAAGACAAGCACATGGAAGATTGTGCGTTTTCTGTCTGACCACACTTTGAGCTATCGGAACCACATTATCGACTCTTTTGGCTCTATGTAAAATAGAATTCATACCTTCTCGAGATATATTCGACCAACTATAATAAAGATTATTGTGTTTGTATCTCATTATATTGATTTTGGATCATTTGGTTCACGAGTCCCAATATCTATACAAATCACCCTTACTATTTCCCAACCATTTCTTGAGTATCATGGACAAGCTTGTTAGAATCTGACGACATAAAAGGGATGAATAGATCCCAATTAAAAATAAATTTAAAAATAATTATTTAAAAACTTATTTGAAAAATAATGTTGTTGAAGGTTTTGGCATAGATCAAAATAGTAGCCTAGCGAACCTAGTTATTAGAAACTCGGATATGCACAAACTATATAAAATTACGATAATGATAAAATCAATCAACATAATAATATCTCCTTAACGTTTAATATCAAACACAGTTTACTATTTCCAATGAAATCAAGTTAAAACATAGCGACAATTTATCAAACTAGTAGCCTAAATTCTAACGCTAACTCGATTTTTAGATTTTTTTTACTTTATTGATATAAAAAATTATTTACAATCAAAATAATTATAAGTTAATCAATAATCAAAGTATTTTTATATATTTAATAATGAAGGAGTCTACATTGAGCCTTTGCTCTTTAGACCTTGGAAGGTCGAAAATTTGAGATCACCAAGTTCATCATATGATACAAGAAAAGTTCCTTATATACGTGCAACAAAAAAAGAAGACATTAAACCATAATGTGACATCAGTTTGAATTTGGAAAGGTAAACAGGACATGCTAAATGAAGAAGTTTAATTCGTTATCATCCTGAAACAAACTTATCATTCCTAAAACAAACTTGGTCATTTTCATTATAGATACAAACAAACCATGAAATATATGCTCTTTTATAAGGATGATGTGTCTATTCAAACATATTGAATATATGTCTCTTACACTTATCTATTTTTAAAATAAGTGACTCATGAATTTGATTGTTGATTGTGGATTTGCAGTTTTGTTTGTAATCATCTAAAATTATTTTTAGATTAACTACACTTTATATGTTTAATTTTATCTATAATAATCTTTATTGATAAAAATGTAGCTAAATACATAAATACAAAAGTATTTGATTTAAATATATATATGAAAATTATTTTTACGGTTAGCAATTGCAATTTATAAATTTTAATTTATTTTGATTATATAATTTAGTGATTGAAATTCATCTTTTAAAAATAAAAAGGTGAGATGTTAACAATTATCCTTTGAATCAATTTTCTATGAGAATAATTTATAAATTTTAATTTAAAATAATCAGTATTGTTTTTTTTAAAAAATAAAATACTTTTAATTCAAAAGTTCAATAAGCAGGGATCCCAATCGGATCGGCCATGAGACAAACACAATCTGACCTTGGTAGGAAAACCTTATTACCAATTTCAACCCTCCATCATAGAATATTATATGATACCTAAGTTTTTTATTATTCCACCTATACACCAATGTATCAATTATTTTCTTTCCTATCTTGAAATATCACAAATTCGCCAAACTTTTGTTCTTCGCATCATCCATAGTTAGTATTTGTTTATTTGACCATTTGAGAATAATTTGCCGTGATACCTTTAGATTCTTAGTAGTACCTTTTCCTTTCGTTTTACAGATATTACTTTATTTATTTATTATCCATCGCGGGGTGAATTGAATCCATTCAACACTGTCCAAATCTTCCTCGTAGTTTCGCTCGAAATAAGTGATTCATAATCTAATCATTCGAAACCTTGAAACAACGGGTTTTCGATCAATCATACCATATTTCAATAATCTATCATGGTTGCTATCCTTTCATGGCATGCTAGCCAAAAAATGAAGTTGGCAGGAGTCTAAGCGTTATTACCATACATCAAGTTACGCCAATCTACTATGACCATAACTTTGTAATGTATCGTGTGATTTCCCTTGAACATCATCACCTTCATAATGCCTTCCATATTTTCCACTTGTTTAAAAATTATTGTTTTTTGTTTTAAAGTAATTAATTTGTGTATAAACAATTTTAACTTTTTAACAAAATTAATTGATCAATTTATTAATCGTTGAACTAACATTACTCATACTCAACTCCATTGAGTTTATCAAAACTCTTGTATATGCATAATTAAATAAATTAAAAATTTAAATAATTTGTACTATAAATCTTGATATTCAATTTAAATAATGAATATCAAAATTTATCATTAAATATCTAATAACAATTAAAATATATTAAAATAAAGAAGTCAACAAAGAAAAGAGAGAAATATCAAAGCGATTTAAATCTTATCCTCAATGCTTTTCTGCTTTGCTTTGGTGATATATCTCCATTAGAATAATACTTTGTATCTGCCGTGCAAAAGGACAACATTAAAAAGTAACAAAACTTACAAGTCTATAAAATAAAATAGAAACATTTAAGAATCACGAATAAAAACACTTAAAATTGATGAAGTGCGACTCTCTAAATGTCTCCAATCTCATCGGAAAGTTTTGCTCAATTCCTCAAATAGATGGTTGAAAATCACATCACAAAACAAAATTGTTAATTTAAGGAGTAAAACATAATCAAAATCAGAACATGTTTATCATATCAAACTTCATCTCATTTGATTTTGAATTATATATATATATATATATATATATATATATATATATATATATATATATATATATATATAGGTTAAATATCAATTTTTCAATGAACATATAAAGTTAAAATTTGTTTATAAATAAAATGGAAAAGTATGTGTTTAGTTTATCTATCTTCTTTTATCATTATAATATTTTAAATACAAAATAGGTAAGAAATACTCTTTTATTGTTTAACTATTCATTTTATTTTATAAAAAAATTATTATATATATATATATATATATATATATATATATATTTTGATATAAATTATTTTCAAAACTCTCAATCAAAGCCTTAGTGATAACATTTACTTAACTTCTCAATCGGGATTAGGAACCCTACAAGCTACATAAAAACATTCGCCTAACACAAATTATGATAAAACTCCTATTTTAAAATAGGTAGAAAGAATAACGTTATATGTATTTTTTTTAAATCTTTATATGTCGCTTTATCAAAGGCATACATGTCATTAGCGAATCACATCTCCATTCCATTTTAAAATACACTTTCTCTATTAACAAATATTTCAACTTTTAGATAAATTTGTAATTTCACCAACATCAATATTAAAATAAATTGTAGAATGAAGTTAAATTTATTTAGAATAAATAAATCACATATATATTTGACTTGATCTCATTTTGATTTTTAATTTTATATATATATATATATAATTATATATATATATATATATATATATATATATATATATATAAATACATCAATTTTGAATAACATATAAAGTTAAAATTTGTTTATAAATAGAAATGGAAAGTATGTGTTTAGTTCTCTTCTTTTAACATTATAATATTTTAAAAATACAAAATAGATGAAATACTCTTTTATTGTTTTAACTATTCACTTTCTTTTTTATCAAAGATTTATATATATATATATATATATATATATATATATATATATATATATATATATATATATATATATATATATATATTTTGATATAAGATTATTTTTCAAAACTCTCATTAAGCAAAATGAAACATTTTGCTTAACGCTCATATGGGATTAAGACACTACAAAACTACATATAACATTAACGCTTCCACACATATTATGGTAAACTCCTATTTATAATAAAAATTATATTTGAGATAAATATTAGTAGATTTAAAATAGGTGAAAAGAATAACGTTATATATATTTTTGAAAATCTTTATATTTAAATACCCAAAAGAAAAAGAATAATTCAAAGTTTACTTACTTAAAACAACTTGACTTGGGGAAAATCATATCAAAACATGTCATTAACCCTCACATCTCCATTCCATTTGAAAATACACTTTCTATTTTCAAATATTTCCAACTTTAGATAAATTTATGTCACCAAGATCAATATTAAAATAAATTGTAGAATGAAGTTAAATTTTAGAATAAATAAATCACATATATTTCAAACTTCTATCATTTTGATTTTCGGTATACAAATATATATCCTATATACATATATATATATATATATATATATATCTATATATATATATATATATATATATATATATAGGTTAAATACATCAATTTTTGAATGAACATATAAAGTTAAATTTGTTTATAAATAGAAATGGAAGAAATGTCACATTTAGTTTATCTATCTTCTTTTATCATTATAAAATTTTAAAAAAAATGAGTAAAATACTCTTTTATTATTTTAACTATTTATTTTAGTTTATCAAAATTTAAATATATATATATATATATATATATATATATATATATATATATATATATATATATATATATATATTTATATATTGATATAAATTCGATATAAAATTATTTTTCAAAACTCTCAATCAAAGCCTAAATGAAAACATTTTATACCAACCTTCTCAATGAGTTTGGAACACTACAACTACATAATAACATTAAGCCTCCACACAAAGTTGATAAAACTCCTATTTTATACTAAAAAAATCATATTTGAGCTAAATATTAAGTAGATTTAAAATAGGTGAAAAGAATAACTTTATATGTATTTTTGAAAATCTTTATATTTTAAAACCTGCAAAGAAAAAGAATAATTTAAAGGTTACTTACTTAAAAAACTTGACTTAGGAAGAATATTTAAAGGCATACATATCATTAACCTCCATCTCATTCCATTTGAAAATACCTTCTCTTTTCAAATATTTTCAACATAGAAAATTTTTAATTTCCTGCCAGATCCATATTAAAATAAATTGTAGAATGAAGTTAAATTTATATAGAATAAATAAATCACATATATATTTCAAACTTCTATCATTTGATTTTAAATTATGTATATATATATATATATATATATATATATATATATATATATAAATATATATATATATATATATATATATATATGAGTTAAATACATCAATTTTGAATGAACATATAAAGAGTTAAAATTTGTTTATAAATAGAAATGGAAGTATGTGTTTAGTTTATCCTGTCTTCTTTATCATTATAATATTTAAAACTACAAAATAGGTAGAAGCTACT
>CM038792.1:209855413-209870413 GCA_021764765.1 Vicia sativa | reverse complement strand
ATATAAATTTTGATATAAAATTATTTTCAAAACTCTCAATCAAAGCCTAAATGAAAACATTTACTTAACCTTCTCAATCGGGATTAGGAACACTACAAGCTACATAATAACATTAACTGCTTTCACACAAATGATAAAACTCCTATTTTATACTAAAATCATATTTGAGATAAATATTAATAGATTTAAAATAGGTAGAAAGAATAACGTTATATGTATTTTTTTTGAAAATCTTTATATTTTAAATATGCAAAAGAAAAGAATAATTCAAGGTTACTTAAAAAACTTGACTTGGGAAAATCATATCAAAGGCATACATGTCATTAACCCTCACATCTCCATTCCATTTGAAATACACTTTCTCTATTTTCAAATATTTCAACTTTAGAAAATTTTTAATTTCACCAAGATCAATATTAAAATAAATTGTAGAATGAAGTTAAATTTATTTAGAATAAATAAATCACATATATATTTCAAACTTCTATATCATTTGATTTTTAAATTATATATATATATATATATATATATATATATATATATATATATATATATATATATATATATATATATATATATATATATATATAGTTAAATACATCAATTTTTGAATGAACATATAAAGTTAAATTTGTTTATAAATAGAAATGGAAGAGTATGTGTTTAGTTTATCTATCTTCTTTTATCATTATAATATTTTAAAACTACAAAATAGGTAAGAAATACTCTTTATTGTTTTAACTATTCATTTTATTTTATAAAAATTTATATATATATATATATATATATATATATATATATATATATATATATATATATATATATATATATATATATTTAATGTTATTTTCAAAACTCTCAATCAAAGCCTAAATGAAAACACTTTACTTAAGCTTCTCAATCGCGATTAGGAACACTACTAGCTACATAATAACATTAACGCCTCACACAAATTATGATAAAACTCCTATTTTATATTAAAAATCATATTTGAGATAAATATTCGTAGATTTAAAATAGGTAGAAAAGAATAACGTCATATGTATTTTTTTTTTGAAAATCTTTATATTTTAAATATGCAAAAGAAAAAGAATAATTCAAGGTTACTTAATTAAAACAACTTGACTTGGGAAAATCATATCAAAGGCATACATGTCATTAACCCTCACATCTCCATTCCATTTTAAAATACACTTTCTCTATTTTCAAATATTTCAACTTTTAGATAAATTTGTAATTTCATCAAGATCAATATTAAAATAAATTGTAGAATGAAGTTAAATATATATATATATTGATATAAAATTATTTTTCAAAACTCTCAATCAAAGCCTAACTAAAAATGTTTTACTTAACCTTCTCAATCGGGATTAGGAACACTACAAGCTACATAATAAAAAATTAACTCAATGACGTTGTATGTATTTTTTTGAAAACTTTTATATTTATATTTAAAAAAGAAAAATTGGGTTTTTTGACGTTTAAAGTTTAGTTTTAACCAAATAAAATATTACTATATAATTCAAGGTTATTTACTTAAAATAACTTGACTTAGGCCTTTAAAGTTAAAACCTTTGGCCATTTAAACAAAATGCACTTATAAGTTTTCCAAAACATACGATTTTCTTATATATATATATATATATATATATATATATATATATATATATATATATATATATATATATATATATTACCAATAATACATAAAAAATGTGAGAAAATATTAATTATTAATCTACAAATGTGAGAGAATATTATTTACTTTGGCATGTGGTTGGTGCTATTTGAATTTATTGTGAAAATCTTTCATTCCATTAGGGTTCTTTTCCTGTTCATCATTGGATGTACTTAACTTTTCGATGTTGATAAAGTGAGAGATTATGGCAGAGTTATGTTATATAACTTTCAGGATGATTCACATGTGCACATGTGAAACCCCCTCCATATTTTTTAAAATCTAACGTTTATATATTAAAATGTGCAAAAGGGTGTCTTCGAATATGCGAATTCACAAGTGGTGAAGATCACCGCTACTTAGACAAAAATCCCCAAAAAATGCCAATTATACACTATACATATTATTATTAATATTTTGGGGTTTTCAGTGGTGCAAATCACCGCTACTCAGTGAGAAATCCAAACAAATAGGATAAATATTTGTCACAGATCAATACCTAAATAAGAGATTAAACCAAATCAAATTAAGATCATTTAAAATATACAAAAAAAATGATTATAACGATTCTCTATTTATTTAAAATAATTATTTAAAATAATAAAAAAATGATTATAACTATTCTCTATTTATTTATTATAGTTATTTTATTCAATTATATTATAAATATCTAACTATTGCATAAAAAACAAATATTTCAATAATTATGTTGTTTAAATATGGCTTATATCATTCAATTATAATTAAATCTTATATTATATTTCAATAATTAATTAAATATTTTAGGAAATATGAAATTTGATTTCATCCAACAAATGATTAATCGACACTTATTTAAATAAAATGACTATGATTATAGTATGAATTAAAAGCAAATAGAATAAAATTATAAGGAGTATAAACAGAGAAAAACTCTCTCTTAAGCGAAAACCTGAACGTATTTACTTCTCTTCTCTACATTTACTTCAACTTCTCTTCTCGACATTTACTTCAATCAAATCCTTTCCATTTCCCAACTCCACCCTATCATTCAATTCATTCATTAACCTCAATATAAAGTTAATAGGATTAATATTCTTAAAATAAATTATTTCACCTAAATGTTGCTTGTTATATATTACACTACACCATTGCTACTACTGTTTCTTGATTTCACTTAAATATTACACCATTTTAAGTGTAATTAGCATCAACAGACATAGACAGCAGAACAATGTCAAGAACAACATGCAGATTTTCCTGTCAATTTGGCTCCCCACCATAAAGAGACCTAAGTTTTGAAGGTCAGCACGTAGAGCAAGTTTAATAACAACTTTAAACTCCATGTCCCTCCTGCATAAAATAATTTAATCAAATAAAATTAAAATAAAATAAATAAACACAACTTAAACATGAAAATCAATTTTCAAGGTCTCTTACTACCATCATAAATTGAAAGTCTCTTTCCCGGGCGATAAACTAACATAAACAACCTAACAAAAAGTAGCACCAAATTATTGAGTCCAACAAATTACTATTAAGTAGGATTCCCAACCAAGTTTTCCAACTTGTATCTTTCATCGGCAACACTCAATATCTTCCTTAATAGCTCAACAATTGTTGCATTAAAAATGCATTGAAAATAGGACACCTCTTGGCATCTACACACCCAAAAATCATTATTTTTAGTAAGGAATAGATAGATAAATCATAATTATTTGTAACAAGCGGATAAATGTATCATATATTTATTATTTTGTTTTATTTTGCATTAATGAAATTTGGTCAATTTTGTTTTGCATTAATGAAATTCAATAAGTATTTATAATCGTGAGTTTATATTTAAAATCAAAGTTTATGCACAAGAAGATTTCGTGATATACCAAGAGCTAAAAATTGAAAGGTTTTACATTGACAATAACCACATAATTAATACTTTGTTTTGCATTAAAGAAATTTCGATCATTATTTATAACCCGTGAGTTTTCATTTAAAAGCAAAGTTTATTAAATAATATATTTTAGTTAGATAAAAAAAACAAACTTTGGCCATTTAAAAAAATGCACTTTTAAATTTTTCAAAAACATACTATTTTCTTATATATATATATATATATGATACATAAATAGTTATCAATAATACATTAAAAAAATGTGAGAAAATATTAATTATTAATCTAGCATATAAAATGTTTTAAAAATAGGAAATTTCTTTCCACATCCATAGTCTTTTTAGGCCTATTGGTGAATTATGCGAAAAAGCAAATGGAAGAGTTTAGTGTAGAATCTATTTTTTGGTTTCTTTTGTTATGTTACCTCCATAGGCCACTCACTCACACAATTTAATTATATTTAATTATTTATCAGAGTGAGAGAATATTATTTACTTTTGCAAGTGGTTGGTGCTATTTGAATTTACTGTGAAAGAACCTTCTTTGCATTAGCATTCGTTTTCCTGTTCATTCATTCATTCGGATGTACACTTAACTTTTCGATATTGATAAAGTGAGAGATTGTGGAAGACTTATGTTCTATGCTTCTCATTATTCAAATATGTTATGTGTTTATAAGTGAGAGATTGTGGCAAACTTATGTTCTATGCTTCTCATTATTCAAAGATTTGTTGCATTAAAAATAGCAATCTTGACAATAGTACACCTCTTGGCATCTACACACCCAAAATCATTATTTTTAGTAAGACATAGATAGATAAATCATAATTATTTGTAACAACAGATAGATGTGTATCATATATTTATAATTTTGTTTTATTTTGCATTAATGATATTTCGGTCAATTTTGTTTTGCATTAATGAAATTCAATAAGTATTTATAATACGTGAGTTTATATTTAAAGTCAAAGTTTATCCACAAGAAGATTTTGTGATATACCAAGAGCTAAAAATTGAAAGGTTTTACATTGAAAGTAACCAAATAATTAATACTTTGTTTGCATTAAAGAAAAAGATAAAGCAAAAGATAGATAAAGAGCACAATATTTGAAAGCAAAGTGCAATGATTTATTGAATGAAAATATCACGAATGACAAATAATATACGACAAGCGAGCCGTGGTTCCCGGGAAGGCATTAGGATTAAAGTTTATTGTTCAAAGCGTAAAAGTGAAAAGCATAACAAAAAAGCAATTACTCATCTAAAGGAGATTGGTATAACATCTTGATCTTCCAATTGTTGAGTCAATCGTCTAGAGTTAGGAAGATCAATTGTTGATGTCGAAGTCTCCATCGTCATCTTCTATAGCATGGACTCCACTTTTCAAGACAAAATTTGACAAAATTTGCCCTCCTACTTCTCAAGACAATTCACATCTCCATACTTAAGGATTTCACAAGGTTGACCGGACAAACCCTCTCCTAAGCAATCAATCCAAACTAGGGTTTTGCTCATCTCAAGCCAAAATGGATTCCAGTGCTCTAAGTGGTCATAATACCTCATCATATGCTTGAGGATCACCATGTCAAGTTTCAAGCCTTACAAGTCAAATTTGCTCATCCAGTTGCTTAGATGGTTGGAAATCACTTGTGTTGGACAAAAAGCCAATTGTGGTCAACATCAGGTCAAACTTCATAATTTTTGCTCAAAACCAATATTTTGAAGTAACATTCATCATTTGATCAAGGGTTGACCATGATTTCTCAAGAAAAGTCAAGATTTGATCAAAGTCAAAGTTTCTAAATTAGGGTTTTAGGGCAAAGTCAAGAACTTTGACCGGACATAACTTTCACATACTTTATCGAAATTTTTACACCAAAGCTCATTTTAAGATAATTCAATTCTCTACAACTTCATGTCTCACAAACTTTGACCAAAATGCTTCATTTGGAAGTTATGGATCAAAATATTACGAGGTCCTTTAAAGTCAACAAAAGTCATCTTTTGCAAAGTGGTCATGAACATGGAAACTTCAATGAAGATGAAACAAAAGGAGTGTTTAGAGGACATCTTGATATTTCTAATAAGTCCAGAACACCCAAAAATGTTGAAAATTGAGCAAGATACAAAGCAGTGCAAATTTGACATTTTGAGGAGGTGCATGAGAAATACTTGAAAAAATAAAATTTCTTCTAAATGGGCCTAACTTTTCTTGGTTCAAACTTGTTTCTTATCTGAATTAGAACCTCAAGCCCAGCATACGCCTTTTATCTTTTATTTTTATTTATTTTGGATTTTATTCATTTTTTTTGAAAGATATAAAATCAAAACATTAAAGTGCAAGTTGATTTTTATCATTCTTGAGGACTTAACAAACCATATAGTGATATTTTGAAATTATGAGATTGGAGAGAATTGATTGAAATTGATTCAAAAGGCAATATTTGGTTTCATTCCAAATCAAATATTTTTTCATTGATTGGCATATAATTCCTTCATGATTCTTGACCTAATTCACTCTAGTCTATATACATCACGATCCCGGATGCTACAAGACGAATTCCATGCCTCAAGAACCTAACCTAGCTTCAAAAAGCAGTGAGCTTCAAGCAATTGGCAGCCAAAGTTTTGCTTGATCCGAGCCATTCAATCGCTTCGGTGATCCTCGAATTGTTCGAAACTCACAAGCAACACCTTGAATCACAACATCCAATTCAAAGTTTGTTTCAGAAACTTGAAATCGGTTTCGTGCATACACTCATATTTAACATATTATGATTGCATATTTTGTTTCTAATGAAGTTTGAAGCTTTACATCTAGCTTGAATCAACATAATAAGTTAAAATTTGTTTATAAAAGAAATGGAAGAGTATGTGTTTAGTTTATCTATCTTCTTTTATCATTATAATATTTTATAAATACAAAATAGGTAAGAAAATTATTTTTCAAAACTCTCAATCAAAGCCTAAATGAAAACATTTTACTTAACCTTCTCAATCGGGATTAGGAACCCTACAAGCTACCTAAAAACATTAACGCCTAACACAAATTATGATGAAACTCCTATTTTACAATAAAAATCATATTTGAGATGAATATTTGTAGTTTTAAAATAGGTGAAAAGAATAATGTTATATGTATTTTTGAAAATCTTTATATTTTAAATATGCAACAGAAAAAGAATAATTCAAGGTTACTTACTTAAAAATACAAAATAGGTAAGAAATACACTTTTATTGTTTTAACTATTGATTTCATTTTTATAAAAAATTGTTATATATAAATTTTGATATAAAATTATTTTTCAAAACTCTCAATCAAAGCCTAAATGAAAACATTTTACTTATTAGGAACACTACGCGCAACATGAAAAAGAAAAAGAATAACGTTATCTGTATTTTTTAGCAACTCTACAAGCTACATGAAATAGATCAAATATTATTATATAATTCAAGGTTACTTACTTAAAAAGACCATATATTACTATATAATTCAAGGTTACTTACTTAAAAAGATCAAATATTACTATATAATTCAAGGTTACTTAATTAAAACAACTTGACTCGGGAAAATTATATCAAAGGCATACATGTCTTTAACCCTCACATCTCCATTTGAAAATACACGTTCTCTATTTTCAAATATTTCAACTTTTATTAAAATAAATTGTAGAAAGAAGTTAAATTTATTTAGAATAAATAAATCAGATATATATTTCAATCTTCTATCTCATTCAATTTTAAATTATATATATATATTCATATATAGAGAGATAGATAGGTTAAATACATCAATTTTTGAATGAACGTAAAAAGTTAAAATATGTTTATAAATAGAAATGGAAGAGTATGTGGTTAGTTTATCTATCTTCTTTTATCATTATAATATTTTTAAAATACAAAATAGGTAAGAAATACACTTTTATTGTTTTAACTATTGATTTTGTTTTTATAAAAAATTGTTATATATATATTTTGATATAAAATTATTTTTAAAAACCCTCAATCAAAGCCTAAATGAAAACATTTTACTTAAACTTCTCAATCAATCGGGATTAGGAACACTACAAGCTACATAAAAACATTAACGCCTAACACAAATTATGAAAATACTCCTATTTTACAATAAAAATCATATTTGAGATAAATATTCGTAGTTTAAAAATATGTAGAAAAGAATAACGTTATCTGTTTTTTAAATCTTTATATTTTAAATATGCAAAAGAAAAGAATAATTCAAGGTTACTTACTTAAAACCACTTGACTTGGGAAAATTCTATCAAAGACATTAACTCACATTAAAATAAATTGAAGAATGAAGTTAAATTTATTTAGAATAAATAAATCACATATATATTTCAAACTTCTATCTCATTTGATTTTAAATTATATATATATATATATATATATATATATATATATAAGTTAATATATCAATTTTGAATGAACATATAAAGTTAAAATTTGTTTATAAATAGAAATGGAAGAGTATGTGTTTAGTTTATCTATCTTCTTTTATCATTATAATATTTTGAAAATACACTTTTCTATTTTCAAATATTTCAACTTTAGATAAATTTGTAATATCACCAAGATCAATATTAAAATAAATTGTAGAATGAAGTTAAATTTATTTAGAATAAATAAATCACATATATATTTCAAACTTCTATCTCATTTGATTTTAAATTATATATATATATATATATATATATATATATATATATATATATATATATATATATATATATATATATATATATATATATATATATATATATATATATATATATATATATAGGTTAAATACATCAATTTTTGAATGAACATATAAAGTTAAAATTTGTTTATAAATAGAAATGGAAGAGTATGTGTTTAGTTTATCTATCTTCTTTTATCATTATAATATTTTAAAATACAAAATAGGTAAGAAATACTCTTTTATTGTTTTAACTATTCATTTTATTTTTATCAAAGTTTAAATATATATATATATATATATATATATATATATATATATATATATATATATATATATATATATATATATATATATATATATATATTGATATAAAATTATTTTCAAAACTCTCAATTAAAGCCTAAATGAACATTTTACTTAACCTTCTCAATCGGGATTAGGAACACTACAAGCTACATAATAACATTAACGCCTCACACAAATTATGATAAAACTCCAATTTTACAATAAAAATCATATTTGAGATAAATATTGTGGATTTAAAAAGGTAGAAAAGAATAACGTTATCGTATTTTTTTTGAAAATCTTTATATTTTAAATATGCAAAGAAAAGAATAATTCAAGGTTACTTACTTAAAACAACTTGACTTTGGAAAATCATATCAAGCATATATGTCATTAACCCTCACATCTCTATTCCATTTGAAAATACACTTTCTCTATTTTCAAATATTTCAACTTTAGATAAATTTGTAATTTCAACAAGATCAATATTAAAATAAATTGTAGAATGAAGTTAAATTTATTTAGAATAAATAAATCACATATATATTTCAAACTTCTATCTCATTTGATTTTAAATTATATATATATATATATATATATATATATATATATATATATATATATATATATATATATATATATATATATAGGTTAAATACATCAATTTTTGAATGAACATATAAAGTTAAAATTTGTTTATAAATAGAAATGGAAGAGTATGTGTTTAGTTTATCTCTCTTCTTTTATCATTATAATATTTTAAAAATACAAAATAGGTAGAAATACTCTTTTATTGTTTTAACTATTCATTTTATTTATATCAAAATTTATATATATATATATATATATATATATATATATATATATATATATATATATATATATATATATATATATATATATATTTTGATATAAATTATTTTCAAAACTCTCAATCAAAGCCTAAATGAAAACATTTTACTTAACCTTCTCAATCGGGATTAGGAACACTACAAGCTACATAATAACATTAACTCCTCACACAAATTATGATAAAACTCCAATTTTACAATAAAATCATATTTGAGATAAATATTAGTGGATTTAAAATAGGTAGGAATAACGTTATATGTATTTTTTTTGAAAATCTTTATATTTTAAATATGCAAAAGAAAAAGAATAATTCAAGGTTACTTACTTAAAACAACTTGAGTTGGGAAAATCATATCAAAGGCATACATGTCATTAACCCTCACATCTCTATTCCATTTGAAAATACACTTTCTCTATTTTCAAATATTTCAACTTTAGATAAATTTGTAATTTCACAAAGATCAATATTAAAATAAATTGTAGAATGAAGTTAAATTTATTTAGAATAAATAAATCACATATATATTTCAAACTTCTATCTCATTTGATTTTAATATATATATATATATATATATATATATATATATATATATATATAGGTTAAATACATCAATTTTGAATGAACATATAAAGTTAAAATTTGTTTATAAATAGAAATGGAAGAGTATGTGTTTAGTTTATCTCTCTTCTTTTATCATTATAATATTTTAAAAATACAAAATAGGTAAGAAATACTCTTTTATTGTTTTAACTATTCATTTATTTTTATAAAAATTTAATATATATATATTTTGATATAAAATTATTTTTCAAAACTCTCAATCAAAGCCTAAATGAAAACATTTTACTTAACCTTCTCAATCGGGATTAGGAACACTACAAGCTACATAATAACATTAACGCCTCACACAAATTATGATAAAACTCAATTTTACAATAAAAATTATATTTGAGATAAATATTCGTGGATTTAAAATAGGTAGAAAAGAATAACGTTATATGTATTTTTTGAAAATCTTTATATTTTAAATATGCAAAGAAAAGAATAATTCAAGGTTACTTACTTAAAACAACTTGACTTGGGAAAATCATATCAAAGGCATACATGTCATTAACCCTCACATCTCTATTCCATTTGAAAATACACTTTCTCTTTTTAAATATTTCAACTTTTAGATAAATTTTTAATTTCACCAAGATCAATATTAAAATAAATTGTAGAATGAAGTTAAATTTATTTAGAATAAATAAATCACATATATATTTCAAACTTCTATCTCATTTGATTTTAAAATATATATATATATATATATATATATATATATATATATATATATATATATATATATATATATATATATATAGGTTATATACATCAATTTTTGAATGAACATATAAAGTTAACATTTGTTTATAAATAGAAATGCAAGAGTATGTGTTTAGTTTATCTATCTTCTTTTATCATTATAATATTTTAAAAATACAAAATAGGTAAGAAATACTCTTTTATTGTTTTAACTATTCATTTTATTTTTATCAAAAATTTAAATATATATATATATATATATATTTTGATATAAAATTATTTTTCAAAACTCTCAATCAAAGCCTAAATGAAAACATTTTACTTAACCTTCTCAATCGGGATTAGAAACACTACAAGCTACATAATAACATTAACGCCTCACACAAATTATGATAAAACTCCAATTTTACAATAAAAATTATATTTGAGATAAATATTCGTGGATTTAAAATAGGTAGAAAAGAATAACGTTATATGTATTTTTTTTTGAAAATCTTTATATTTTAAATATGCTAAAGAAAAAGAATAATTCAAGGTTACTTACTTAAAACAACTTGACTTGGGAAAATCATATCAAAGGCATACATGTCATTAACCCTCACATCTCTATTCCATTTGAAAATACACTTTCTCTATTTTCAAATATTTCAACTTTTAGATAAATTTGTAATTTCACCAAGATCAATATTAAAATAAATTGTAGAATGAAGTTAAATTTATTTAGAATAAATAAATCACATATATATTTCAAACTTCTATCTCATTTGATTTTAAATTATATATATATATATATATATATAGGTTAAATACATCAATTTTTGAATGAACATATAAAGTTAAAATTTGTTTATAAATAGAAATGGAAGAGTATGTGTTTAGTTTATCTCTCTTCTTTTATCATTATAATATTTTAAAAATACAAAATAGGTAAGAAATACTCTTTTATTGTTTTAACTATTCATTTTATTTTATCAAAAAAAATTATATATATATATATATATATATATATATATATATATATATATATATATTTTGATATAAAATTATTTTTCAAAACTCTCAATCAAAGCCTAAATGAAAACGTTTTACTTAAACTTCTCAATCAATCGGGATTAGGAACACTACAAGCTACATAGAAACATTAACGCCTAACAAAATTATGAAAATACTCCTATTTTACAATAAAAATCATATTTGACATAAATATTCTTAGTTTTAAAATATGTAGAAAAGAATAACGTTATATGTATTTTTTTAAAAACTTTATATTTTAAATATGCAAAATAAAAAGAATAATTCAAGGTTACTTACTTAAAACCCTTGACTTGGGAAAATTATATCAAAGACATTAACCCTCACATCTCCATTCCATTTGAAAATACACTTTCTCTATTTTCAAATATTTCAACTTTAGATAAATTTGTAATTTCACCAAGATCAATATTAAAATAAATTGTAGAATGAAGTTAAATTTATTTAGAATAAATAAATCACATATATATTTCAAACTTCTATCTCATTTGATTTTAAATATATATATATATATATATATATATATATATATATATATATATATATAGGTTAAATACATCAATTTTGAATGAACATATAAAGTTAAAATTTGTTTATAAATAGAAATGGAAGAGTATGTGTTTAGTTTATCTATCTTCTTTTATCATTATAATATTTTAAAAATACAAAATAGGTAAGAAATACTCTTTTATTGTTTTAACTATTCATTTTATTTTTATCAAAATTTAAATATATATATATATATATATATATATATATATATATATATATATATATATATATATTTTGATATAAAATTATTTTCAAAACTCTCAATCAAAGCCTAAATGAAAACATTTTACTTAACCTTCTCAATCGGGATTAGGAACACTACAAGCTACATAATAACATTAACGCCTCACACAAATTATGATAAAACTCCAATTTTACAATAAAAATCATATTTGAGATAAATATTAGTGGATTTAAAATAGGTAGAAAAGAATAACGTTATATGTATTTTTTTAAATCTTTATATTTTAAATATGCAAAGAAAAAGAATAATTCAAGGTTACTTACTTAAAACAACTTGACTTGGGAAAATCATATCAAAGGCATACATGTCATTAACCCTCACATCTCTATTCCATTTGAAAATACACTTTCTCTATTTTCAAATATTTCAACTTTAGATAAATTTGTAATATCACCAAGATCAATATTAAAATAAATTGTAGAATGAAGTTAAATTTATTTAGAATAAATAAATCATATATATTTCAAACTTCTATCTCATTTGATTTTAAATTATATATATATATATATATATATATATATATATATATATATATATATATATATAGGTTAAATACATCAATTTTTGAATGAACATATAAAGTTAAAATTTGTTTATAAATAGAAATGGAAGAGTATGTGTTTAGTTTATCTATCTTCTTTTATCATTATAATATTTTAAAAATACAAATAGGTAAGAAATACTCTTTTATTGTTTTAACTATTCATTTTAATTTTATCAAAATTTAAATATATATATATATATATATATATATATATATATATATATATATATATATTATGATATACAATTATTTTTCAAAACTCTCAATCAAAGCCTAAATGAAAACATTTTACTTAACCTTCTCAATCGGGATTAGGAACACTACAAGCTACATAATAACATTAACGCCTCACACAAATTATGATAAAACTCAATTTTACAATAAAAATTATATTTGAGATAAATATTAGTGGATTTAAACTAGGTAGAAAAGAATAACGTTATATGTATTTTTTGAAAATCTTTATATTTTAAATATGCAAAAGAAAAGAATAATTCAAGGTTACTTACTTAAAACAACTTGACTTGGGAAAATCATATCAAAGGCATACATGTCATTAACCCTCACATCTCTATTCCATTTGAAAATACACTTTCTCTTTTTTTAAATATTTCAACTTTTAGATAAATTTGTAATTTCACCAAGATCAATATTAAAATAAATTGTAGAATGAAGTTAAATTTATTTAGAATAAATAAATCACATATATATTTCAAACTTCTATCTCATTTGATTTTAAATTATATATAAATATATATATATATATATATATATATATATATATATATATATATATATATATAGGTTATATACATCAATTTTTGAATGAACATATAAAGTTAAAATTTGTTTATAAATAGAAATGGAAGAGTATGTGTTTAGTTTATCTATCTTCTTTTATCATTATAATATTTTAAAAATACAAAATAGGTAAGAAATACTCTTTTATTGTTTTAACTATTCATTTTAATTTTATCAAAATTTAAATATATATATATATATATATATATATATATATATATATATATATATATATATATATATATATATTATGATATATAATTATTTTCAAAACTCTCAATCAAAGCCTAAATGAAAACATTTTACTTAACCTTCTCAATCGGGATTAGGAACACTACAAGCTACATAATAACATTAACGCCTCACACAAATTATGATAAAACTCCAATTTTACAATAAAATTATATTTGAGATAAATATTGGATTTAAAATAGGTAGAAAGAATAACGTTATATGTATTTTTTTGAAAATCTTTATATTTTAAATATGCAAAAGAAAAAGAATAATTCAAGGTTACTTACTTAAAACAACTTGACTTGGGAAAATCATATCAAAGGCATACATGTCATTAACCCTCACATCTCTATTCCATTTGAAAATACACTTTCTCTTTTTAAATATTTCAACTTTTAGATAAATTTGTAATTTCACCAAGATCAATATTAAAATAAATTGTAGAATGAAGTTAAATTTATTTAGAATAAATAAATCACATATATATTTCAAACTTCTATCTCATTTGATTTTAAATTATATATATATATATATATATATATATATATATATATATATATATATATATATATATATATATATATATATATATATATATATATAGGTTATATACATCAATTTTGAATGAACATATAAAGTTAAAATTTGTTTATAAATAGAAATGGAAGAGTATGTGTTTAGTTTATCTATCTTCTTTTATCATTATAATATTTTAAAAATACAAAATAGGTAAGAAATACTCTTTTATTGTTTTAACTATTCATTTTATTTTATCAAAATTTAAATATATATATATATATATATTTTGATATAAATTATTTTCAAAACTCTCAATCAAAGCCTAAATGAAAACATTTTACTTAACCTTCTCAATCGGGATTAGGAACACTACAAGCTACA
>CM038792.1:209707913-209850413 GCA_021764765.1 Vicia sativa | reverse complement strand
TGACTTGGGAAAATCATATCAAAGGCATACATGTCATTAACCCTCACATCTCCAATCCATTTGAAAATACACTTTCTCTATTTTCAAATATTTCAACTTTTAGATAAATTTGTAATATGACCAAGATCAATATTAAAATAAATTGTAGAATGAAGTTAAATTTATTTAGAATAAATAAATCACATATATATTTCAAACTTCTATCTCATTTGATTTTAAATATATATATATATATATATATATATATATATATATATAGGTTAAATACATCAATTTTGAATGAACATATAAAGTTAAAATTTGTTTATAAATAGAAATGGAAGAGTATGTGTTTAGTTTATCTATCTTCTTTTATCATTATAATATTTAAAAATACAAAATAGGTAAGAAATACTCTTTTATTGTTTTAACTATTCATTTTAATTTTATCAAAAATTTAAATATATATATATATATATATATATATATATATATATATATATATTGTGATATACAATTATTTTTCAAAACTCTCAATCAAAGCCTAAATGAAAACATTTTACTTAACCTTCTCAATCGGGATTAGGAACACTACAAGCTACATAATAACATTAACGCCTCACACAAATTATGATAAAACTCCAATTTTACAATAAAAATTATATTTGAGATAAATATTCGTGGATTTAAACTAGGTAGAAAAGAATAACGTTATATGTATTTTTTTTTGAAAATCTTTATATTTTAAATATGCAAAAGAAAAGAATAATTCAAGGTTACTTACTTAAAACAACTTGACTTGGGAAAATCATATCAAAGGCATACATGTCATTAACCCTCACATCTCTATTCCATTTGAAAATACACTTTCTCTTTTTAAATATTTCAACTTTTAGATAAATTTGTAATTTCACCAAGATCAATATTAAAATAAATTGTAGAATGAAGTTAAATTTATTTAGAATAAATAAATCACATATATATTTCAAACTTCTATCTCATTTGATTTTAAATTATATATATATATATATATATATATATATATATATATATATATATATATATATATATATATAGGTTATATACATCAATTTTGAATGAACATATAAAGTTAACATTTGTTTATAAATAGAAATGCAAGAGTATGTGTTTAGTTTATCTATCTTCTTTTATCATTATAATATTTTAAAAATACAAAATAGGTAAGAAATACTCTTTTATTGTTTTAACTATTCATTTTATTTTTATCAAAAATTTAAATATATATATATATATATATATATATATTTTGATATAAAATTATTTTTCAAAACTCTCAATCAAAGCCTAAATGAAAACATTTTACTTAACCTTCTCAATCGGGATTAGGAACACTACAAGCTACATAATAACATTAACGCCTCACTCAAATTATGATAAAACTCCAATTTTACAATAAAAATTATATTTGAGATAAATATTCGTGGATTTAAAATAGGTAGAAAAGAATAACGTTATATGTATTTTTTTTTGAAAATCTTTATATTTTAAATATGCAAAAGAAAAGAATAATTCAAGGTTACTTACTTAAAACAACTTGACTTGGGAAAATCATATCAAAGGCATACATGTCATTAACCCTCACATCTCTATTCCATTTGAAAATACACTTTCTCTATTTTCAAATATTTCAACTTTAGATAAATTTGTAATTTCACAAAGATCAATATTAAAATAAATTGTAGAATGAAGTTAAATTTATTTAGAATAAATAAATCACATATATATTTCAAACTTCTATCTCATTTGATTTTAAATATATATATATATATATATATATATATATATAGTTAAATACATCAATTTTGAATGAACATATAAAGTTAAAATTTGTTTATAAATAGAAATGGAAGAGTATGTGTTTAGTTTATCTCTTCTTTTATCATTATAATATTTTAAAAATACAAAATAGGTAAGAAATACTCTTTTATTGTTTTAACTATTCATTTTATTTTTATCAAAAATTTAAATATATATATATATATATATATATATATATATATATATATTTTTGATATAAAATTATTTTTCAAAACTCTCAATCAAAGCCTAAATGAAAACATTTTACTTAACCTTCTCAATCGGGATTAGGAACACTACAAGCTACATAATAACATTAACGCCTCACACAAATTATGATAAAACTCCAATTTTACAATAAAAATCATATTTGAGATAAATATTCGTGGATTTAAAATAGGTAGAAAAGAATAACGTTATATGTATTTTTTTTTTTAAATCTTTATATTTTAAATATGCAAAAGAAAAAGAATAATTCAAGGTTACTTACTTAAAACAACTTGACTTGGGAAAATCATATCAAAGGCATACATGTCATTAACCCTCACATCTCCAATCCATTTGAAAATACACTTTCTCTATTTTCAAATATTTCAACTTTTAGATAAATTTGTAATATGACCAAGATCAATATTAAAATAAATTGTAGAATGAAGTTAAATTTATTTAGAATAAATAAATCACATATATATTTCAAACTTCTATCTCATTTGATTTTAAATTATATATATATATATATATATATATATATATATATATATATATATATATAGGTTAAATACATCAATTTTTGAATGAACATATAAAGTTAAAATTTGTTTATAAATAGAAATGGAAGAGTATGTGTTTAGTTTATCTATCTTCTTTTATCATTATAATATTTTAAAAATACCAAATAGGTAAGAAATACTCTTTTATTGTTTTAACTATTCATTTTAATTTTATCAAAAATTTAAATATATATATATATATATATATATATATATATATATATATATATATATATATATATATATATATATATATATATATATATATTATGATATACAATTATTTTTCAAAACTCTCAATCAAAGCCTAAATGAAAACATTTTACTTAACCTTCTCAATCGGGATTAGGAACACTACAAGCTACATAATAACATTAACGCCTCACACAAATTATGATAAAACTCCAATTTTACAATAAAAATTATATTTGAGATAAATATTCGTGGATTTAAAATAGGTAGAAAAGAATAACGTTATATGTATTTTTTTGAAAATCTTTATATTTTAAATATGCAAAAGAAAAGAATAATTCAAGGTTACTTACTTAAAACAACTTGACTTGGGAAAATCATATCAAAGGCATACATGTCATTAACCCTCACATCTCTATTCCATTTGAAAATACACTTTCTCTTTTTAAATATTTCAACTTTTAGATAAATTTGTAATTTCACCAAGATCAATATTAAAATAAATTGTAGAATGAAGTTAAATTTATTTAGAATAAATAAATCACATATATATTTCAAACTTCTATCTCATTTGATTTTAAATTATATATATATATATATATATATATATATATATATATATATATATATATATATATATATAGGTTATATACATCAATTTTTGAATGAACATATAAAGTTAAAATTTGTTTATAAATAGAAATGGAAGAGTATGTGTTTAGTTTATCTATCTTCTTTTATCATTATAATATTTTAAAAATACAAAATAGGTAAGAAATACTCTTTTATTGTTTTAACTATTCATTTTATTTTTATCAAAAATTAATATATATATATATATATATATTTTGATATAAAATTATTTTTCAAAACTCTCAATCAAAGCCTAAATGAAAACATTTTACTTAACCTTCTCAATCGGGATTAGGAACACTACAAGCTACATAATAACATTAACGCCTCACTCAAATTATGATAAAACTCCAATTTTACAATAAAAATTATATTTGAGATAAATATTCGTGGATTTAAAATAGGTAGAAAAGAATAACGTTATATGTATTTTTTTTTGAAAATCTTTATATTTTAAATATGCAAAAGAAAAAGAATAATTCAAGGTTACTTACTTAAAACAACTTGACTTGGGAAAATCATATCAAAGGCATACATGTCATTAACCCTCACATCTCTATTCCAGTTGAAAATACACTTTCTCTATTTTCAAATATTTCAACTTTTAGATAAATTTGTAATTTCACAAAGATCAATATTAAAATAAATTGTAGAATGAAGTTAAATTTATTTAGAATAAATAAATCACATATATATTTCAAACTTCTATCTCATTTGATTTTAAATTATATATATATATATATATATATATATATATAGGTTAAATACATCAATTTTTGAATGAACATATAAAGTTAAAATTTGTTTATAAATAGAAATGGAAGAGTATGTGTTTAGTTTATCTCTCTTCTTTTATCATTATAATATTTTAAAAATACAAAATAGGTAAGAAATACTCTTTTATTGTTTTAACTATTCATTTTATTTTTATAAAAAATTTAAATATATATATATTTTGATATAAAATTATTTTTCAAAACTCTCAATCAAAGCCTAAATGAAAACATTTTACTTAACCTTCTCAATCGGGATTAGGAACACTACAAGCTACATAATAACATTAACGCCTCACACAAATTATGATAAAACTCCAATTTTACAATAAAAATTATATTTGAGATAAATATTCGTGGATTTAAACTAGGTAGAAAAGAATAACGTTATATGTATTTTTTTTGAAAATCTTTATATTTTAAATATGCAAAGAAAAGAATAATTCAAGGTTACTTACTTAAAACAACTTGACTTGGGAAAATCATATCAAAGGCATACATGTCATTAACCCTCACATCTCTATTCCATTTGAAAATACACTTTCTCTTTTTTTAAATATTTCAACTTTTAGATAAATTTGTAATTTCACCAAGATCAATATTAAAATAAATTGTAGAATGAAGTTAAATTTATTTAGAATAAATAAATCACATATATATTTCAAACTTCTATCTCATTTGATTTTAAATTATATATAAATATATATATATATATAAATATATATATATATATATATATATATATATATATATATATATATATATATATATATATATATATATATATATATATATATATACATCAATTTTGAATGAACATATAAAGTTAACATTTGTTTATAAATAGAAATGCAAGAGTATGTGTTTAGTTTATCTATCTTCTTTTATCATTATAATATTTTAAAAATACAAAATAGGTAAGAAATACTCTTTTATTGTTTTAACTATTCATTTTATTTTATCAAAATTTAAATATATATATATATATATATATATATTTTGATATAAAATTATTTTTCAAAACTCTCAATCAAAGCCTAAATGAAAACATTTTACTTAACCTTCTCAATCGGGATTAGAAACACTACAAGCTACATAATAACATTAACGCCTCACACAAATTATGATAAAACTCAATTTTACAATAAAAATTATATTTGAGATAAATATTCGTGGATTTAAAATAGGTAGAAAAGAATAACGTTATATGTATTTTTTTTGAAAATCTTTATATTTTAAATATGCTAAAGAAAAGAATAATTCAAGGTTACTTACTTAAAACAACTTGACTTGGGAAAATCATATCAAAGGCATACATGTCATTAACCCTCACATCTCTATTCCATTTGAAAATACACTTTCTCTATTTTCAAATATTTCAACTTTAGATAAATTTGTAATTTCACCAAGATCAATATTAAAATAAATTGTAGAATGAAGTTAAATTTATTTAGAATAAATAAATCACATATATATTTCAAACTTCTATCTCATTTGATTTTAAATATATATATATATATATATATATATATATATATATATATATATATATATATATATATATATATATAGGTTAAATACATCAATTTTTGAATGAACATATAAAGTTAAAATTTGTTTATAAATAGAAATGGAAGAGTATGTGTTTAGTTTATCTCTCTTCTTTTATCATTATAATATTTTAAAAATACAAAATAGGTAAGAAATACTCTTTTATTGTTTTAACTATTCATTTTATTTTTATCAAAAATTTAAATATATATATATATATATATATATATATATATATTTTGATATAAAATTATTTTTCAAAACTCTCAATCAAAGCCTAAATGAAAACGTTTTACTTAAACTTCTCAATCAATCGGGATTAGGAACACTACAAGCTACATAGAAACATTAACGCCTAACCAAAATTATGAAAATACTCTTATTTTACAATAAAAATCATATTTGACATAAATATTCTTAGTTTTAAAATATGTAGAAAAGAATAACGTTATCTGTATTTTTTTTTTAAAAACTTTATATTTTAAATATGCAAAATAAAAAGAATAATTCAAGGTTACTTACTTAAAACCCCTTGACTTGGGAAAATTATATCAAAGACATTAACCCTCACATCTCCATTCCATTTGAAAATACACTTTCTCTATTTTCAAATATTTCAACTTTTAGATAAATTTGTAATTTCACCAAGATCAATATTAAAATAAATTGTAGAATGAAGTTAAATTTATTTAGAATAAATAAATCACATATATATTTCAAACTTCTATCTCATTTGATTTTAAATTATATATATATATATATATATATATATATATATATATATATATATATATAGGTTAAATACATCAATTTTGAATGAACATATAAAGTTAAAATTTGTTTATAAATAGAAATGGAAGAGTATGTGTTTAGTTTATCTCTCTTCTTTTATCATTATAATATTTTAAAAATACAAAATAGGTAAGAAATACTCTTTTATTGTTTTAACTATTCATTTTATTTTTTTATCAAAATTATATATATATATATATATATATATATATATATATATATATATATATATTTTGATATAAAATTATTTTTCAAAACTCTCAATCAAAGCCTAAATGAAAACATTTTACTTAACCTTCTCAATCGGGATTAGGAACACTACAAGCTACATAATAACATTAACGCCTCACACAAATTATGATAAAACTCCAATTTTACAATAAAAATCATATTTGAGATAAATATTCGTGGATTTAAAATAGGTAGAAAAGAATAACGTTATATGTATTTTTTTTTTTAAATCTTTATATTTTAAATATGCAAAAGAAAAAGAATAATTCAAGGTTACTTACTTAAAACAACTTGACTTGGGAAAATCATATCAAAGGCATACATGTCATTAACCCTCACATCTCTATTCCATTTGAAAATACACTTTCTCTTTTTTTAAATATTTCAACTTTTAGATAAATTTGTAATTTCACCAAGATCAATATTAAAATAAATTGTAGAATGAAGTTAAATTTATTTAGAATAAATAAATCACATATATATTTCAAACTTCTATCTCATTTGATTTTTATATATATATATATATATATATATATATATATATATATATATATATATATATATATATATATATATATATATATATATATAGGTTATATACATCAATTTTTGAATGAACATATAAAGTTAACATTTGTTTATAAATAGAAATGCAAGAGTATGTGTTTAGTTTATCTATCTTCTTTTATCATTATAATATTTTAAAAATACAAAATAGGTAAGAAATACTCTTTTATTGTTTTAACTATTCATTTTATTTTTATCAAAAATTTAAATATATATATATATATATTTTGATATAAAATTATTTTTCAAAACTCTCAATCAAAGCCTAAATGAAAACATTTTACTTAACCTTCTCAATCGGGATTAGGAACACTACAAGCTACATAATAACATTAACGCCTCACTCAAATTATGATAAAACTCCAATTTTACAATAAAAATTATATTTGAGATAAATATTCGTGGATTTAAAATAGGTAGAAAAGAATAACGTTATATGTATTTTTTTTTGAAAATCTTTATATTTTAAATATGCAAAAGAAAAAGAATAATTCAAGGTTACTTACTTAAAACAACTTGACTTGGGAAAATCATATCAAAGGCATACATGTCATTAACCCTCACATCTCTATTCCATTTGAAAATACACTTTCTCTATTTTCAAATATTTCAACTTTTAGATAAATTTGTAATTTCACCAAGATCAATATTAAAATAAATTGTAGAATGAAGTTAAATTTATTTAGAATAAATAAATCACATATATATTTCAAACTTCTATCTCATTTGATTTTAAATTATATATATATATATATATATATATATATATATATATATATATATATATATATATATATATATATATATATAGGTTAAATACATCAATTTTTGAATGAACATATAAAGTTAAAATTTGTTTATAAATAGAAATGGAAGAGTATGTGTTTAGTTTATCTCTCTTCTTTTATCATTATAATATTTTAAAAATACAAAATAGGTAAGAAATACTCTTTTATTGTTTTAACTATTCATTTTATTTTTATCAAAAATTTAAATATATATATATATATATATATATTTTGATATAAAATTATTTTTCAAAACTCTCAATCAAAGCCTAAATGAAAACATTTTACTTAACCTTCTCAATCGGGATTAGGAACACTACAAGCTACATAATAACATTAACGCCTCACACAAATTATGATAAAACTCCAATTTTACAATAAAAATCATATTTGAGATAAATATTCGTGGATTTAAAATAGGTAGAAAAGAATAACGTTATATGTATTTTTTTTTTAAAATCTTTATATTTTAAATATGCAAAAGAAAAGAATAATTCAAGGTTACTTACTTAAAACAACTTGACTTGGGAAAATCATATCAAAGGCATACATGTCATTAACCCTCACATCTCTATTCCATTTGAAAATACACTTTCTCTATTTTCAAATATTTCAACTTTTAGATAAATTTGTAATATGACCAAGATCAATATTAAAATAAATTGTAGAATGAAGTTAAATTTATTTAGAATAAATAAATCACATATATATTTCAAACTTCTATCTCATTTGATTTTATTATATATATATATATATATATATATATATATATATATATATAGGTTAAATACATCAATTTTTGAATGAACATATAAAGTTAAAATTTGTTTATAAATAGAAATGGAAGAGTATGTGTTTAGTTTATCTATCTTCTTTTATCATTATAATATTTTAAAAATACAAAATAGGTAAGAAATACTCTTTTATTGTTTTAACTATTCATTTTAATTTTATCAAAAATTTAAATATATATATATATATATATATATATATATATATATATATATATATATATATATATATTGTGATATACAATTATTTTTCAAAACTCTCAATCAAAGCCTAAATGAAAACATTTTACTTAACCTTCTCAATCGGGATTAGGAACACTACAAGCTACATAATAACATTAACGCCTCACACAAATTATGATAAAACTCCAATTTTACAATAAAAATTATATTTGAGATAAATATTTGGATTTAAAATAGGTAGAAAAGAATAACGTTATATGTATTTTTTTTTGAAAATCTTTATATTTTAAATATGCAAAAGAAAAAGAATAATTCAAGGTTACTTACTTAAAACAACTTGACTTGGGAAAATCATATCAAAGGCATACATGTCATTAACCCTCACATCTCTATTCCATTTGAAAATACACTTTCTCTTTTTTTAAATATTTCAACTTTTAGATAAATTTGTAATTTCACCAAGATCAATATTAAAATAAATTGTAGAATGAAGTTAAATTTATTTAGAATAAATAAATCACATATATATTTCAAACTTCTATCTCATTTGATTTTAAATTATATATAATATATATATATATATATATATATATATATATATATATATATATATATATATATATATATATATATATATAGGTTATATACATCAATTTTGAATGAACATATAAAGTTAACATTTGTTTATAAATAGAAATGGAAGAGTATGTGTTTAGTTTATCTATCTTCTTTTATCATTATAATATTTTAAAAATACAAAATAGGTAAGAAATACTCTTTTATTGTTTTAACTATTCATTTTATTTTTATCAAAAATTTAAATATATATATATATATATATTTTGATATAAAATTATTTTTCAAAACTCTCAATCAAAGCCTAAATGAAAACATTTTACTTAACCTTCTCAATCGGGATTAGGAACACTACAAGCTACATAATAACATTAACGCCTCACACAAATTATGATAAAACTCCAATTTTACAATAAAAATTATATTTGAGATAAATATTCGTGGATTTAAAATAGGTAGAAAAGAATAACGTTATATGTATTTTTTTTTGAAAATCTTTATATTTTAAATATGCAAAAGAAAAAGAATAATTCAAGGTTACTTACTTAAAACAACTTGACTTGGGAAAATCATATCAAAGGCATACATGTCATTAACCCTCACATCTCTATTCCATTTGAAAATACACTTTCTCTATTTTCAAATATTTCAACTTTAGATAAATTTGTAATTTCACCAAGATCAATATTAAAATAAATTGTAGAATGAAGTTAAATTTATTTAGAATAAATAAATCACATATATATTTCAAACTTCTATCTCATTTGATTTTACATTATATATATATATATATATATATATATATATATATATAGGTTAAATACATCAATTTTTGAATGAACATATAAAGTTAAAATTTGTTTATAAATAGAAATGGAAGAGTATGTGTTTAGTTTATCTATCTTCTTTTATCATTATAATATTTTAAAAATACAAAATAGGTAAGAAATACTCTTTTATTGTTTTAACTATTCAATTTATTTTTATCAAAAATTTAAATATATATATATATATATATATATATATATATATATATATATATATATATATATTTTGATATAAAATTATTTTTCAAAACTCTCAATCAAAGCCTAAATGAAAACATTTTACTTAACCTTCTCAATCGGGATTAGGAACACTACAAGCTACATAATAACATTAACGCCTCACACAAATTATGATAAAACTCCAATTTTACAATAAAAATCATATTTGAGATAAATATTCGTGGATTTAAAATAGGTAGAAAAGAATAACGTTATATGTATTTTTTTTTTTAAATCTTTATATTTTAAATATGCAAAAGAAAAAGAATAATTCAAGGTTACTTACTTAAAACAACTTGAGTTGGGAAAATCATATCAAAGGCATACATGTCATTAACCCTCACATCTCTATTCCATTTGAAAATACACTTTCTCTATTTTCAAATATTTCAACTTTTAGATAAATTTGTAATATGACCAAGATCAATATTAAAATAAATTGTAGAATGAAGTTAAATTTATTTAGAATAAATAAATCACATATATATTTCAAACTTCTATCTCATTTGATTTTAAATATATATATATATATATATATATATATATATATATATATATATATATAGGTTAAATACATCAATTTTTGAATGAACATATAAAGTTAAAATTTGTTTATAAATAGAAATGGAAGAGTATGTGTTTAGTTTATCTATCTTCTTTTATCATTATAATATTTTAAAAATACCAAATAGGTAAGAAATACTCTTTTATTGTTTTAACTATTCATTTTAACACCTATAAATAACAAATACAAAGTGATTATACATTCAAACATTTTATTATACTCTTATACCATGTATTTACATATAATATTTATCAAATGAATATTATTAAAAAATAATTTCATAAAAATAATAAAATTTTAATAATTTATGGGTAAATTATAAAGGATAAAATTTAAGTATAAATATTAAATATAATTTTCCAAATGTAATTTTTACTATTTTCAAATAAAAATATTACAAATATATAATTTTTCCTACACATTTAATTTTCTCATATTTTCACTCTCAAAATGATATTTAACAAACCTCTTATCATATTTATATTTAAGAATAATAAAAACAACAACTTTTCAGTTATAAATTATATTAGTTACCACTTTAAATTTCCTGATAAATATGGTCAATATTAATTACTCTCTCCACTCTTATTTATAAGTAAATTTTGACTTTTAAAATTAATTGAATAAACAATGTATTTAGACTATATATAGGTTAAATACATTAATTTTTGAAAGAACATAAAAAGTTAAAATTTCTTTATAAATAGAAACGGAAGAGTATGTGTTTAGTTTATCTATCTTCTTTTATCATTATAATATTTTAAAAATACAAAATAGGTAAGAAATACTCTTTTATTGTTTTAACTATTGATCTTGGTTTTATCAAATATATATATAATTACTTTTCAAAACTCTCAATCAAAGCCTAAATGAAAACATTTTACTTAACCTTCTCAATCGGGATTAGAAACCCTACAAGCTACATAAAAACATTAACGCCTAACACAAATTATGATAAAACTCCTATTTTACAATACAAATCATATTTGAGATAAATATTTTAAAATAGATAGAAAAGAATAACGTTATATGTATTTTTTTTAAAAATCTTTATATTTTAAATATGCAAAAGAAAAAGAATAATTCAAGGTTACTTACTTAAAACAACTTGACTTGGGAAAATTATATCAAAAGCATACATGTCATTAACCCTCACATCTCCATTCGAAAATACACTTTTTCTATTTTCAAATATTTCAACTTTTAGATAAATTTATAATTTCACCAAGATCAATATTAAAATAAATTGTAGAATGAAGTTAAATTTATTTAGATTAAATAAATCACATATATATTTCAATCTTCTATCTCATTTGATTTTAAATAATATATATATATATATATATGATAGATAAATAGTTCCCAATAATACATAAAAAAATGTGAGAAAATATTAATTATTAATCTACAATATACAATTTCTCTCACATAAATAAATGAATGTGAGAGAATATTATTTACTTTGGCAAGTTCAGATGTACACTTAACTTTTTGATGTTGATAAAGTGAGAGATTATGGCAGAGTTATGTTCTGTGCTTCTCATTATTTAAATATGTTATGTGTTTATAAAGTAAGAGATTGTGGCAAACTTATGTTGTGTGCTTCTCATTATTCAAATATGGAAAGCGAAGTTTCACATATAGCACACCCAAATATAACTTTCAGGATGATTCACATGTGCACATGCGAAACCCCCTCGATATTTTAAAATCTAACGTTTATATATTAAAATGTGCAAAAGGGTGTCTTCGCATATGCGAATTCACAAGTGGTGAAGATCAGTGCTACTTAGTGAGAAATCCAAACAAATAGGATAACTATTTGTCACAGATCAATACCTACATAAGAGATTAAACCAAATCAAATTAAGATCACTTAAAATATACAAAAAAATGATTATAATGATTCATTCAATTATAATTAAATCTTATATGAAATTTTGATTTCATCCAACAAATGATTAATCGACACTTATTTAAATAAAATGACTATGATTATAGTATGAAGTAAAAGCAAATAAAATAAAATTATAAGGAGTATAAACAGAGAAAAAGTCTCTCTTACGCAAAAACCTGAACGTATTTACTTCTCTTCTCTACATTTACTTCGACTTCTCTTCTCGACTTTTTCTTCAATCAAATCCTTTCCATTTTCCAACTCCACCCTATCATTCAATTCATTCATTAACCTCAATATAATGTTAATAGGATTAATATTCTTAAAATAAATTATTTCACCTAAATGTTGCTTGTTATATATTACACTACACCATTGCTGCTACTGCTTCTTGATTTCACTTAAATATTACTCAATTTTAAGTGTAATTAGCATCAACAGACATAGACAGCAGAACAATGTCAAAAACAACATGCAGAGTTTCCTGTCAGTTTGGCTCCCCACCATAAAGAGACCTAAGTTTTGACGGTCAGCACGTAGAGCAAGTTTAATAACAACTTTAAACTCCATGTCCCTCCTGCATAAAATAATTTAATCAAATAAAATTAAAATAAAATAAATAGACACAACTTAAACATGAAAATCAATTATCAAGGTCTCTTACTACCATCATAAATTGAAAGTCTATTTCTCGGGCGATAAACTAATATAAACAACCTAACCAAAAGTAGCACCAAATTATTGAGTCCAACAAATTACTATTAAGTAGGATTCTCAACCAAGTTTTCCAAACTTGTATCTTTCATCAGCAACACTCAATATCCTTATTGCCAATAGCCCAGCAACACTCAATATCTTCCCTGCCAATAGCTCAACATTTGTTGCATTAAAAATAGCAACACTAACAATAGGACACCTCTTGGCATCTACACACCCAAAAATCATTATTTGCCAATAGCTCAACATTTGTTGCATTAAAAATAGCAACGCTGACAATAAGACACCTCTTGGCATCTACACACCCAAAAATCATTATTTTTAGTAAGAAATAGATAGATAAATCATAATTATTTGTAACAAACAAATAGATGTGTATCATATATTTATTATTTTATTTTTATTTTGCATTAATGAAATTTCGGTCGATTTTTGTTTTGCATTAATGAAATTCCAATCAGTATTTATAATACGTGAGTTTATATTTAAAATCAAAGTTTATCCACAAGAAGATTTCGTGATATACCAAGAGCTAAAAATTGAAAGGTTTTACATTGAAAGTAACCAAATAATTAATACTTTGTTTTGCATTAAGGAAATTTCGATCATTATTTATAACCCGTGAGTTTTCATTTAAAAGCAAAGTTTATTAAATAATATTATTTTAGTGAGATAAAAAACACAAACTTTGGCCATTTAAAGAAAATGCACTTTAAAATTTTCCAAAACATACAATTTTCTTATATATATGATAGATAAATAGTTATCAATAATACATTAAAAAAATGTGAGAAAATATCAATGATTAATCTACCATATTAAAATGTTTAAAAAAAGTAGGAAATTTCTTTCCACACCCAGTAATCGTTTTTAGGCCTATTGGTGAATTATGCAGAAAAGCAAATGGAAGAGTTTAGTGTAGAATCTATTTTTTGGTTTCTTTTGTTAGGTTACCTCCATAGGTCACTCACTCACACAATTTAATAATATTATTTACTTTGGCAAGTGGTTGGTGCTATTTGAATTTACTGTGAATGAATCTTTCTGCTCCATTAGGTTCTTTTTCCCTGTTCGTTCATTCATATGTACACTTAACTTTTCGATATTGATAAAGTGAGAGATTGTGGCAGACTAATGTTCTATGCTTCTCATTATTCAAATATGTTATGTGTTTATAAGTGAGAGATTATGGCAAACTTATGTTACTTCTCATTATTCAAATATGGAAAGGAAGTTTCACATGGAGCACACGAATATAACTTTCGGGATGATTCACATGTGCACATGCGAAACCCCTCAATATTTTAAAGTCTAACGTTTAAATATTAAAAGCGTGCAAAGGGTGTCTTCATATGCGAATTCACAAGTGGTGAAAATCACCGCTACTTAGACAAAAATCCTCCAAAAATGCCAATTATACAGTATACATATTATTATTAATATTTTTGGGTTTTCAGTGGTGAAATTCACCGCTACTCAGTGAGAAATTCCCAAAATATATCAATTATACACTATACACGTTAATATATAACAATAATTTAAGTAATATAAAAACAAATAGGATAAATATTTGTCATAGATCAATACCTAAATGAGAGATTAAACCAAATCAAATTAAGATCACTTAAAATATACAAAAAAATGATTATAATGATTCATTCAATTATAATTAAATCTTATATGAAATTTTGATTTCATCCAACAAATGATTAATCGACACTTATTTAAATAAAATGACTATGATTATAGTATGAAGTAAAAGCAAATAAAATAAAATTATAAGGAGTATAAACAGAGAAAAAGTCTCTCTTACGCAAAAACCTGAACGTATTTACTTCTCTTCTCTACATTTACTTCGACTTCTCTTCTCGACTTTTTCTTCAATCAAATCCTTTCCATTTTCCAACTCCACCCTATCATTCAATTCATTTATTAACCTCAATATAATGTTAATAGGATTAATATTCTTAAAATAAATTATTTCACCTAAATGTTGCTTGTTATATATTACACTACACCATTGCTGCTACTGCTTCTTGATTTCACTTAAACATTACTCAATTTTAAGTGTAATTACCATCAACAGACATAGACAGCAGAACAATGTCAAAAACAACATGCAGAGTTTCCTGTCAGTTTGGCTCCCCACCATAAAGAGACCTAAGTTTTGACGGTCAGCACGTAGAGCAAGTTTAATAACAACTTTAAACTCCATGTCCCTCCTGCATAAAATAATTTAATCAAATAAAATTAAAATAAAATAAATAGACACAAATTAAACATGAAAATCAATTATCAAGGTCTCCTACTACCATCATAAATTGAAAGTCTCTTTCCCGGGAGATAAACTAACATAAACAACCTAACAAAAAGTAGTACCAAATTATTGAGTCCAACAAATTACTATGTTGCATTAAAAATAGCAACGCTGACAATAGGATACCTCTTGGCATCTACACACCCAAAAATCATTATTTTTAGTAAGAAATAGATAGATAAATCATAATTATTGGTAACAAACAGATAGATGTGTATATTTATTATTATTTTTTTATTTTGCATTAATGAAATTTCGGTCAATTTTTGTTTTGCATTAATGAAATTCCAATCAGTATTTATAATACGTGAGTTTATATTTAAAATCAAATTTTATCCACAAGAAGATTTCGTGATATACCAAGAGCTAAAAATTGAAAGGTTTTACATTGAAAGTAACCAGATAAATGTGAGAAAATATTAATGATTAATATACCATATAAAAATGTTAAAAAAAGTAGGAAATTTCTTTCCACACCCAGTAGTCGTTTTTAGGCCTATTGGTGAATTATGCAGAAAAGCAAATGGAAGAGTTTAGTGTAGAATCTATTTTTTGGTCACAGTGAGAGAATATTATTTACTTTGGCAAGTGGTTGGTGCTATTTGAATTTACTGTGAATGAATCTTTCTGCTCCATTAGGTTCTTTTTCCCTGTTCGTTCATTCATTCATATGTACACTTAACTTTTCGATATCGATAAAGTGAGAGATTGTGGCAGACTTATGTTCTATGCTTCTCATTATTCAAATATGTTATGTGTTTATAAGTGAGAGATTATGGCAAACTTATGTTCTGTGCTTCTCATTATTCAAATATGGAAAGGGAAGTTTCACATGGAGCACACCCGAATATAACTTTCAGGATGATTCACATGTGCACAAGGGTGAATTCGCATATGCGAATTCACAAGTGGTGAAAATCACCGTTACTTAGACAAAAATCCCCCAATAATGCCAATTATACACTATACATATTATTATTAATATTTTTGGGTTTTCAGTGGTGAAATTCACCGCTACTCAGTGAGAAATTCCCAAAATATATCAATTATACACTATACACGTTAATATATAACAATAATTTAAGTAATATAAAAACAAATAGGATAAATATTTGTCATAGATCAATACCTAAATAAGAGATTAAACCAAATCAAATTAAGATCACTTAAAATATACAAAAAAATGATTATAATGATTCATTCAATTATAATTAAATCTTATATGAAATTTTGATTTCATCCAACAAATGATTAATCGACACTTATTTAAATAAAATGACTATGATTATAGTATGAAGTAAAAGCAAATAAAATAAAATTATAAGGAGTATAAACAGAGAAAAAGTCTCTCTTACGCAAAAACCTGAACGTATTTACTTCTCTTCTCTACATTTACTTCGACTTCTCTTCTCGACAACTTGTATCTTTCGTCGGCAACACTCAATATCCTTACTGCCAATAGCCCAACAACACTCAATATCTTTCCTGCCAATAGCCCAACAACACTCAATATCTTCCCTGCCAATAGCTCAGCATTTGTTGCATCAAAAATAGCAACGCTGACAACAGGACACATCTATTTGTAAGAAATAGATAGTTGTGTATCATATATTTACTATTTTGTTTTTATTTTGCATTAATGAAATTTTGGTCAATTTTTCTTTTGCATTAATGAAATTCCAATCAGTATTTAAAATAGTGAGGTTATATTTAAAATCAAAGTTTATCCATAGAAGATTTCGTGATATACCAAGAGCTAAAAATTGAAAGGTTTTACATTGAAAGTAACCAGATAAATGTGAGAAAATATTAATGATTAATATACCATATAAAAATGTTAAAAAAAGTAGGAAATTTCTTTCCACACCCAGTAGTCGTTTTTAGGCCTATTGGTGAATTATGCAGAAAAGCAAATGGAAGAGTTTAGTGTAGAATCTATTTTTTTGGTTTCTTTTGTTATGTTACCTCCATAGGTAACTCACTCACACAATTTAATTATAGAGATTGTGACAGACTTATGTTCTATGCTTCTCATTATTAAAATATGTTATGTGTTTATAAGTGAGAGATTGTGGCAAACTTATGTTCTGTGCTTCTCATTATTCAAATATGGAAATGGAAGTTTCACATGGAGCACACCCGAATATAACTTTCAGGATGATTCACATGTGCACAAGGGTGAATTCGCATATGCGAATTCACAAGTGGTGAAAATCACCGTTACTTAGACAAAAATCCCCCAATAATGCCAATTATACACTATACATATTATTATTAATATTTTTGGGTTTTCAGTGGTGAAAATCACCGCTACTTAGTGAGAAATCCCCAAAAAATATCAATTATACACTATACACGTTAATATATAACAAACATTTAAATAATATAAAAACAAATAGGATAAATATTTGTCACAGATCAATACCTAAATAAGAGATTAAACCAAATCAAACTAAGATCTACTTAAAATATACAAAAAAATGATTATAACGATTCTCTATTTATTTAAAATAATTAAAAAATGATTATAACTATTTTCTATTTATTTAATATAGTTATTTTATTCAATTATATTATAAATATCTAACTATTGCGTAAAAAACAAATATTTTAATAATTATGTTATTTAAATATGGTTTATTTCATTCAATTATAATTAAATCTTATATTATATTTCAATAATTAATTAAATATTTTAGGAAATATGAAATTTTGATTTCATCCAACAAATGATTAATCGACACTTATTCAAAGAAAATGACTATGATTATACTATGAAGTAAAAGCAAATAAAATAAAATTATAAGGAGTATATCAGAGAAAACTCTATCTTGCGATAACTTGAACGGATTTACTTCTCTTCTCAACATTTACTTCAACTTCTCTTCTCGACATTTACTTCAATCAAATCCTTTCCATTTCCCAACTCCACCCTATCATTCAATTCATTCATTAACCTCAATATAAAGTTAATAGGATTAATATTCTTAAAATAAATTATTTCACCTAAATGTTGCTTGTGATATATTACACTACACCATTGCTACTCTTTCTTGATTTCACTTAAATATTACAACATTTTAAGTGTAATTAGCACCAATAGACCTAGGCAGTGAACAATGTCAAGAATAACATGCGAGTTTCTTGTCAGTTTGGCTCCCTCCATAAAGAGACACAAGTTTTGAAGGTCAGCACGTAGAGCAAGTTTAATAAGAACTTTAAACTTCATGTCCCTCCTGCATAAAATAATTTAATCAAACAAAATTAAAATAAAATAAATAGACACAACTTAAACATGAAAATCAATTATCAAGGTCTCTTACTACCATCACAAATTGGAAGTCTCTTTCCGGCGATAAACTAACATAAACAACATAACAAAAAGTAGCACCATACTATTGAGTCCAACAAATTTAGGATTCCCAACCAAGTTTTCTAACTTGTATGTTTAGTCGGCAACACACAATATCCTTCCTGCCAATAGCCTAGCAACACTCAATATCTTCCCTGCCAATAGCTCAACATTTGTTGCATTAAAAGTAGAAACACTGACAACAGGACACCTCTTGGCATCTACACACCTAAAAATCATAATTTTTTGTAAGTAATAGATAGATAAATCATACTTATTTGTAAACAGATAGATGTGTATCATATATTTATTATTTTGTTTTTATTTTGCATTAATGAAATTTCGGTCAATTTTGTTTTGCATTAATGAAATTCCAATCAAGATTTATAATACATGAGGTTATATTTAAAATCAAAGTGTTACATTGAAAGTAACCAAATAATTATTACTTTGTTTTGCATTAAAGAAATCTCGATCATTATTTATAACCCGTGAGTTTACATTTAAAAGCAAAGTTTATTAAATGATAATTTTAGTGAGATAAAAAAACAAACTTTGGCCATTTAAAGAAAATGATTTTTTAAAATTTTCCAAAACATACTATTTTCTTATATATATGATAGATAAATAGTTACCAATAATACATAAAAAAATGTGAGAAAATATTAATTATTAATCTACCATAAAAATGTTATAAAATATTAATTATTAATCTACCATATAGAAATGTTAAAAAAAATAGGAAATTTCTTTCCACACCCAATAGTCTTTTTTTAGGCCTATTGGCGAATTATGCAGAAAAGCAAATGGAAGAGTTTAGTGTAGAATCTATTTTTTGGTTTCTTTTGTTATATTACCTCCTTAGGTCACTCACTCACACAATTTAATTATTTATCACAATTTAATTATTTATTTTGACACAAGAGTAGTAGCTGAGAGAATATTATTTACTTTTGTGAGTGGTTGGTGCTATTTGAATTTATTGTGAAAGAATCTTTCTGCTTTATTAGGGTTCTTTTTCCTTGTTCATTCATTCATTCAGATGTACACTTAACTTTTCGATGTTGATGAAGTGAGAGATTGTGGCAGACTTATGTCTGTGCTTCTCATTATTCAAATATGTTATGTGTTTATAAAGTGAGAGATTGTGACAAACTTATGTTCAGTGCTTCTCATTATTCAAATATGGAAAGGGAAGTTTCACATGTAGCACACCCGAAAATAACTTTCAGGATGATTCACATATGCACATGCGAAACACACTCAATATTTTAAAATCTAACGTTTAAATATTAAAACATGCAAAAGGGTGTCTTCGCATATGCGAATTCACAAGTGGTGAAAATCACCGCTACTTAGACAAAAATGCCAATTATACACTATACATATTATTATTAATATTTTTGGGTTTTCAGTGGTGAAAATCACCGCTACTTAGTGAGAAATCCCCAAAAAATATCAATTATACACTATACACGTTAATATATAACAAACATTTAAATAATATAAAAACAAATAGGATAAATATTTGTCACAGATCAATACCTAAATAAGAGATTAAACCAAATCAAACTAAGATCTACTTAAAATATACAAAAAAATGATTATAACGATTCTCTATTTATTTAAAATAATTATAAAATGATTATAACTATTTTCTATTTATTTAATATAGTTATTTTATTCAATTATATTATAAATATCTAACTATTGCGTAAAAAACAAATATTTTAATAATTATGTTATTTAAATATGGCTTATTTCATTCAATTATAATTAAATCTTATATTATATTTAATGACTATGATTATAGTATGAAGTAAAAGCAAATAAAACCTAAATGTATTTACTTCTCTTCATTTGTGAGGAGCAAGGGATCGAACCCTGGTCCTCTGGTTATCTGATGCTACCTTTCGAGACAACTGCATTTGTGTTAGCAACATGAAACAAATAGATTATAAGCGAAACAAGATTTTTGAAATTATTTAAAACGAAGAAAACGCGCGTTGGGTCATCTTCTTCCTTTTGAACACAGACTTTTACCTATGGTTCTGGTTCGTTGCTAAAGTCTATAGTGACGGATTTTTCTGTCACTACAACACCTGCAAGTTTCAAAAATCCAAAAAACACAATATAAATTAGAGGTAAGGCCATGGTTCGATTGGAAATTTGCTCATGAGTATGATGGTGGTCATCGTTTTGCCTAATTTTTCCTAAAACACAAAGCCCTAATTTTGAACTTCAAACCCTAGCCATGGAAACTTCTTATACCTGTATTGAAACTTAAATCAAGCTATACAGAAAGCTTTGAAACTTCATTAGAAACACAAATATGTAATCAAAATATGTTAAATATGAGTGTATGCACGAAACCAATTTCAAGTTTCTTGAAGCAAATCGTGAATTGGATGTCTTGGTTCTGAAGGTGTTGCTGGCTTGTGAGTATGTGGAATGATTCAGAGGATCACCAGGAAGCGATTGGAATGCTTGGAATGGCATGGATCGAAGCAAAACTTTGGCTGCCAATTGCTTGAAGCTCACAGTTTTTTTGAAGCTAGGTTAGGGTTCTTGAGGCATGTTAGGATTAAGTCTTAGTCTGTACTTCTTCAGTATGTCAAATAGTTTTTAAATCGAGATGTTCTTATTCAGTTTGTGATTGAGCTATAATGTTGTCGACGTAGACCTCTATATCGTGATGAATCATATCATGGAATAAAGCTACCATGGCACGTTGATATGTGGCGCCAGCGTTCTTCAGTCCGAACGGCATGACTTTGTAAATGTGCCCCCTGTAAGGAAAGTAGTCTTCCCATGTTTTCGGAGCCATTTTGATCGATTGTAAGGAGAAACCATCCATGAAGGAGAAAACTTTGTGTTGGCGGTGTTATCAACCAGACATCAATATGTGGAAGTGGGAAATCGTCTTCGGACTTGCTTTGTTTAGATCTCGTAGTCCACACACATACAAACTTTTCCATCCTTCTTAGGTACGGGCACCACGTTCGCAACCCTGTGGATAAGAAGTAACGACTAGGAAACCGACATTGAACGCTTAATAACGGCTTTGATTTTCTCGGACATCTCGGGACGATATGATAAACCTTCTACTTAATAGGAGAAAACCTTCTTTTGTCGGTAGATGTACCACAATGTTAATGTCTATCCTGGCATGTCTTCAGGACCGAGCAAAAATCTCGATATAGTCTCAGACATCGGGCCAATCTCTCTTTGCCATTGCTCTCAAGACTGCTCCTATCTTGATTTCCTTTATATCTTTGTCGATTACCTAGATTCACAACCTCAATGGCTCCTCGTGGTCAGTATAACATTCTTCTGTTGTAGTAACGACAAGTTCTCCTAGCACTTCACAATCTTCCTCACCCGTCTTGCTTGGTAGATCGGATTATCAAAGTCATATTTAGTAATAGCAGTCGTTATCGGAGATTGAGTGAATCAGTGTATCATGTGGGTGTATGTAAGAACACATAGCTTTTTTGAAAGGGTGATAAAGCAAAAAGAAAGATAAAGAGCACAATATTTGAATGCAAAAGTCCAATGATTTATTGAATGAAAATATGCGAATGACAAATAATAACAACGAAAGCCGTGGTGCCTTGCAAGGCACTAGGATTAAAATTTATTGTTCAAAGCGTAAAAGTGAAAAGCATAAAAAGCAATTACTCCTGTCTAAAGGAGATTGGTATAACATCTTCAGTCTTCCAATTGTTGAGTCTGTCGTCTAGAGTTGGGAAGATCCAATTGTTGATGTGCTTCTTCTCCATCGTCGTCTTCTATAGCATGGACTCCACTTTTCAAGACAAAATTTGTCCTCCTACTTCTCAAGACAATTCACATCTCCATACTTAAGGATTTCACAAGGCTTGACCGACAAACCTCTCCTAAGCAATCAATCCAAATTAGGGTTTTGCTCCTCTCAAGCCAAAATGGATTTCCAGTGCCCTAAGTGGTCATAATACCTCATCATATGCTTCAAGGGATCACCATGTCAAGTTTCAAGCCTTACAAGTCAAATTTGCTCATCCAATTGCTCAGATGGTTGGAAATCACCTGTGTTGGACGGAAAGCCAATTATGGTCAACATATAGTCAAACTTCATAATTTTGGTCAACACCAATATTTTGAAGTAACATTCATCATTTGATCAAGGGTTGACCATGATTCATCAAGAAAAGTCAAGATTTGATCAAAAGTCAAAGTTTCTAAATTAGGGTTTTTCAGGCAAAAGTCAACAAAACATTGACCAGACATAACTTTCACATACTTTATCAGAAATTTTTCCACCAAAGCTCATTTTAAAGATAATTCAATTCTCTACAACTTCATGTCTCACAAACTTTGGCCAAAAATGCTTCATTTGGAAGTTATGGATCAAAACATTCAGTCCTTTTAAAAGTCAACAAAAGTCATCTTTTTGCAAAGAAGTGGTCATTAATATGGAAACTACAATGAAGATGAAACAAAAAGGAGTGTTTAGAGGACATCTTGATATTTCAAATAAGTCCAAGAACACCCAAAAAAGTTGAAAATTGAGCAAGATACAAATTGTGCAAATTTGACATTTTTGAGGAGGTGCATGAAGAGAAATACTTGAAAAAATAAAATTTCTTCTAAATGGGCCTAACTTTTCTTGGTTCAAACTTGTTTCTTATGAATTAGAACCTCCAAGCCCAAGGCCACGCCTTTTATCTTTTATCTTTTATTTATTTTGGATTTTTATTCACTTAAAACCAATTTAATTAAAATAAAAGATATAAAATCAAAACATTAAGTGCAAGGTTGATTTTTTTATCATTCTTGAGGACCAAACAAACCATATAAGATGATATTTTTGAAATTATTGAGATTGGCAAGAGAATTGATTGAAATTGATTCAAAAAAGGCAATATTTGGTTTCATTCCAAATCAAATATTTTTTCATTGATTGACATATAATTCCTTCATGATTCTTGACCTAATTCACTCTAGTATATATACACACTGATCCTAGATGCTACAAAGATGAATTCCATGCCTCAAGAACCCTAACCTAGCTTCAAAAAACAGTGAGCTTCAAGCAATTGGCCAAAGTTTTGCGATCCGAGCCATTCAATCGCTTCTTGGTGATACTCAATTGTTCCGAAACTCACAAGCCAAGAACACCTTAAGAATCACGACATCAATTCAAAGTTTGTTTCAAGAAACTTGAAATTGGTTTCGATGCATACACTCATATTTAACATATTATGATTGCATATTTTTGTTTCTAATGAAGTTTCAAGCTTTAGATAGATTGAATTAACATAATAAGTTAAAATTGGTTTATAAATAGAAATGGAAGAGTATGTGTTTAGTTTACCTATCTTCTTTTATCATTATAATATTTTAAAATTACAAAATAGGTAAGAAATACTATTTTATTGTTTTAACTATTCATTTTATTTTTATAAAAAATTGTTATATATATATATATATATATATATATATATATATATATATATATATATATATATATATTTTGATATAAAATTATTTTTCAAAACTCTCAATAAAAGCCTTAGTGAAAACATTTTACATAACTTCTCAATCGGAATTAGGAACCCTACAAGCTACATAAAAACATTAACGCCTAACACTAATTATGATAAAACTCCTAATTTAAAATAGGTAGAAAAGAATAACGTTATATGTATTTTTTTTTGAAAATCTTTATATTTTAAATATGCAAAAGAAAAAGAATAATTCAAGGTTACTTACTTAAAACAACTTGACTTGGGAAAATCATATCAAAGGCATACATTTCATTAACCCTCACATCACCATTCCATTTGAAAATACACTTTATCTATTTTCAAATATTTCAACTTTTAGATAAATTTGTAATATCACCAAGATCAATATTAAAATAAATTGTAGAATGAAGTTAAATTTATTTAGAATAAATAAATCACATATATATTTCAAACTTCTATCTCATTTGATTTTAAATTTTATATATATATATATATATATATATATATATATATATATATATATATATATATATATATATATATATATATATAGGTTAAATACATCAATTTTTGAATGAACATATAAAGTTAAAATTTGTTTATAAATAGAAATGGAAGAGTATGTGTTTAGTTTATCTATCTTCTTTTATCATTATAATATTTTAAAAATACAAAATAGGTAAGAAATACTCTTTTATTTTATTAACTATTCATTTTATTTTTATCAAAAATTTAAATATATATATATATATATATATATATATATATATATATATATATATATATATATATATTGATATAATATTATTTTTCAAAACTCTCAATCAAAGCCTAAATGAAAACATTTTACATAACCTTCTCAATCGGGATTAGGAACACTACAAGCTACATAGTAACATTAACGCCTCACACAAATTATGATAAAACTCCTATTTTATACTAAAAATCATATTTGAGATAAATATTCGTAGATTTAAAATAGGTAGAAAAGAATAACGTTATATGTATTTTTTTTTTAAATATTTATATTTTAAATATGCAAAAGAAAAAGAATAATTCAAGGTTACTTACTTAAAACAACTTGACTTGGGAAAATCATATCAAAGGCATACATGTCATTAACCATCACATCTCCATTCCATTTGAAAATACACTTTCTCTATTTTCAAATATTTCAACTTTTAGATAAATATGTAATTTCACCAAGATCAATATTAAAATAAATTGTAGAATGAAGTTAAATTTATTTAGAATAAATAAATCACATATATATTTCAAACTTTTATCCCATTTGATTTTAAATTATATATATAGATTAAATACATCAATTTTTGAATGAACATAAAAGTTATAATTTGTTTATAAATAGAAATGGAAGAGTATGTGTTTAGTTTATCTATCTTCTTTTATCATTATAATATTTTCAAAATACAAAATAGGTAAGAAATACTCTTTTATTGTTTTTATGGTTGATTTTCATCCAAAATTGTTATATATATATATATATATATATATATATATATATATATATATATATATATATATATATATATGTTGATATAAAATTATTTTTCAAAACTCTCAAACAAAGCTTAAATAAAAATATTTTATTTAACCTTCTCAATCGGGATTAGGAACACTACAAGCTACATAATAAAAAATTAACGCCTAACACAAAATTTGTTTATATATTTCAACTTTTAGATAAATTTTAATTTCACAGATCAATATTAAAATAAATTGTAGAATGAAGTTAAATTATTTAGAATAAATAAATGACATATATATTTCAATCTTCTATCTCATTTGATTTTAAATTTTATATATAGGTTAAATACATCAATTTTTGAATGAACATATAAAGTTAAAATTTGTTTATAAATAGAAATGGAAGAGTATGTGTTTAGTTTATCTATCTTCTTTTATCATTATAATATTTTAAAAATACAAAATAGGTAAGAAATACTCTTTTATTGTATTAACTATTCATTTTATTTTTATCAAAATTTAAAAATATATATATATATATATATATATATATATATATATTTTGATATAAAATTATTTTTCAAAACTCTCAATCAAAGCCTAAATGAAAACATTTTACTTAACCTTCTCAATCGGGATTAGGAACACTACAAGCTACATAATAACATTAACGCTTAAATATTCGTAGATTTAAAATAGGTAGAAAAGAATAACGTTATATGTATTTTTTTTTGAAAATCTTTATATTTTAAATATGCAAAAGACAAAGAATAATTCAAGGTTACTTACTTAAAACAACTTGACTTGGGAAAATCATATCAAAGGCATACATGTCATTAACCCTCACATCTCCATTCCATTTGAAAATACACTTTCTCTATTTTCAAATATTTCAACTTTTAGATAAATTTGTAATTTCACCAAGATCAATATTAAAATAAATTCTAGAAATGGAAGAGTATGTGTTTAAACTTCTATCATTTGATTTTTTAATATATATATATATATATATATATATATATATATATATATATATATATATATATATATATATTAAATACATCAATTTTGAATGAACATAAAAGTTATAATTTGTTTATAAATAGAAATGGAAGAGTATGTGTTTAGTTTATCTATCTTCTTTTATCATTATACTATTTTCAAAATACAAAATAGGTAAGAAATACTCTTTTATTGTTTTAACGGTTGATTTTGTTTTCATCCAAAGTTATTGTTTTATAGGTAAGATATACTCTTATATATATGTTGATATAAAATTATTTTTCAAAACTCTCAAACAAAGCCTAAATAAAAATATTTTATTTAACCTTGTCAATCGGGATTAGGAACACTACAAGCTACATAGTAAAAAATTAACACCTAACACAAAATTTGTTTATATATTCAACTTTTAGATAAATTTTTAATTTCACCGGATCAATATTAAAATAAATTGTAGAATGAAGTAAAATTATTTAGAATAAATAAATGACATATATATTTCAATCTTCTATCTCATTTGATTTTAAATTCTATATATATATATATATATACACGTATATAAATTTTTGAATGAACATAAAAAGTTAAAATTTGTTTATATATATATTTTGATATAAAATTATTTTTCAAAACTCTCAATCAAAGCTTAAATGAAAACATTTTACTTAAACTTATCAATCAATCGGGATTAGGAACACTACAAGCTACATAAAAACATTAACGCCTAACACAAATTATGATAAAACACCTATTTTACAATAAAAATCATATTTGAGATTAACATTCGTAGTTTTAAAATATGTAGAAAAGAATAACGTTAGCTGTATTTTTTAAAAGATGCAAAAGAAAAAGAATTTGGCTTTTTGACGTTTAAATTTTAGTTTTAACAAAATCACATAAGTAAATATTACTATATAATTCAACGTTAATTACTTAAAACAACATGACTTGGGAAAATTATATCAAAGGCATACATGTCATTAACTCTCACATCTCCATTTGAAAATACACTTTCTCTATTTTCAAATATTTCAACTTTTAGATAAATTTATAATGTCACCAGATCAATAATAAAATAAATGGTAGAATGAAGTTAAATTATTTAGAATAAATAAATCACATATATATTTCAATCTTCTATCTCATTTGATTTTAAATATATATATATATATATATATATATATATATATATATATATATATATATATATTTATAGATAGATAGATAGGTTAAATACATTAATTTTTGAAAGAACATACAAAGTTAAACTTTGTTTATAAATAGAAACGGAAGAGTATGTGTTTAGTTTATCTATCTTCTTTTATCATTATAATATATTAAAAATACAAAATAGGTAAGAAATACTCTTTTATTGTTTCAACTTTTATCATTAAAATATATATATGTTGATATAAAATTATTTTTCAAAACTCTCAATCAAAGCCTAAATGAAAACATTTTACTTAACCTTCACAATCGGGATTAGGAACCCTACAAGCTACATAAAAACATTAACGCCTAACACAAATTATGATAAAACTCCTATTTTAAAATAGGAAGAAAAGAATAACGTTATATGTATTTTTTTTTTTGAAAATCTTTATATTTTAAATATGCAAAAGAAAAAGAATAATTCAAGATTACTTACTTAAAACAACTTGACTTGGGAAAATTATATCAAAAGCATACATGTCATTATCCCTCACATCTCCATTCGAAAATACACTTTCTCTATTTTCAAATATTTCAACTTTTAGATAAATTTATAATTTCACCAAGATCAATATTAAAATAAATTGTAGAATGAAGTTAAATTTATTTAGATTAAATAAATCACATATATATTTCAATCTTCTATCTCATTTGATTTTAAATAATATAAATTTATATATATATATATATATATATATATATATATATATATATATATATGATAGATAAATAGTTACCAATAATACATAAAAAAATGTGAGAAAATATTAATTATTAATCTACAATATACAATTTCTCTCACATAAATAAATGAATGTGAGAGAATATTATTTACTTTGGGAAGTGGTTGGTTTTACTTTGGCAAGTTCAGATGTATACTTAACTTTTTGATGTTGATAAAGTGAGAGATTATGGCAGAGTTATGTTCTGTGCTTCTCATTATTTAAATATTTTATGTGTTTATAAAGTAAGAGATTGTGGCAAACTTATGTTGTGTGCTTCTCATTATTCAAATATGGAAAGCGAAGTTTCACATATAACACACCCAAATATAACTTTCAGGATGATTCACATGTGCACATGCGAAACCCCCTCGATATTTTAAAATCTAACGTTTATATATTAAAATGTGCAAAAGGGTGTCTTCGCATATGCGAATTCACAAGTGGTGAAGATCGGTGCTACTTAGTGAGAAATCCAAACAAATAGGATAACTATTTGTCACAGATCAATACCTACATAAGAGATTAAACCAAATCAAATTAAGATCACTTAAAATATACAAAAAAAAAAATATGATTATAACGATTCTCTATTTATTTAAAATAATTATTTAAAATAATAAAAAAATGATTATAACTATTCTCTATTTATTTATTATAGTTATTTTATTCAATTATATTATAAATATCTAACTATTGCGTAAAAAACAAATATTTCAATAATTATGTTGTTTAAATATGGCTTATTTCATTCAATTATAATTAAATCTTATATTATATTTCAATAATTAATTAAATATTTTAGGAAATATGAAATTTTGATTTCATCCAACAAATGATTAATTTACACTTATTTAAATAAAATGACTATGATTATAGTATGAAGTAAAAGCAAATAAAATTAAATTATAAGGAGTATAAACAGAGAAAAAGTCTCTCTTACGCAAAAACCTGAACGTATTTACTTCTCTTCTCTACATTTACTTCGACTTCTCTTCTCGACAACTTGTATCTTTCAACACTCAATATCCTTCCTGCCAATAGCCCAACAACACTCAATATCTTTCCCAATAGCCCAACAACACTCAATATCTTCCCCTTAATAAGATTTGTTGCATCAAAAATAGCACCGCTGACAACAGACACATCTATTTGTAAGAAATAGATAGTTGTGTATCATATATTTACTATTTTGTTTTTATTTTGCATTAATGAAATTTTGGTCAATTTTTCTTTTGCATTAATGAAATTCCAATCAGTATTTAAAATAGTGAGGTTATATTTAAAATCAAAGTTTATCCATAGAAGATTTCGTGATATACCAAGAGCTAAAAATTGAAAGGTTTTACATTGAAAGTAACCAGATAAATGTGAGAAAATATTAATGATTAATATACCATATAAAAATGTTAAAAAAAGTAGGAAATTTCTTTCCACACCCAGTAGTCGTTTTTAGGCCTATTGGTGAATTATGCAGAAAAGCAAATGGAAGAGTTTAGTGTAGAATCTATTTTTTGGTCACAGTGAGAGAATATTATTTACTTTGGCAAGTGGTTGGTGCTATTTGAATTTACTGTGAATGAATCTTTCTGCTCCATTAGGTTCTTTTTCCCTGTTCGTTCATTCATTCATATGTACACTTAACTTTTCGATATCGATAAAGTGAGAGATTGTGGCAGACTTATGTTCTATGCTTCTCATTATTCAAATATGTTATGTGTTTATAAGTGAGAGATTATGGCAAACTTATGTTCTGTGCTTCTCATTATTCAAATATGGAAAGGGAAGTTTCACATGGAGCACACCCGAATATAACTTTCAGGATGATTCACATGTGCACAAGGGTGAATTCGCATATGCGAATTCACAAGTGGTGAAAATCACCGTTACTTAGACAAAAATCCCCCAATAATGCCAATTATACACTATACATATTATTATTAATATTTTTGGGTTTTCAGTGGTGAAATTCACCGCTACTCAGTGAGAAATTCCCAAAATATATCAATTATACACTATACACGTTAATATATAACAATAATTTAAGTAATATAAAAACAAATAGGATAAATATTTGTCATAGATCAATACCTAAATGAGAGATTAAACCAAATCAAATTAAGATCACTTAAAATATACAAAAAAATGATTATAATGATTCTCTATTTATTTAAAATAATTATTTAAAAAAATTAAAAAAATGATTATAACTATTCTCTATTTATTTAATATAGTTATTTTATTCAATTATATTATAAATATCTAACTATTGCGTAAAAAACAAATATTTTAATAATTATGTTGTTTAAATATGGCTTATTTCATTCAATTATAATTAAATCTTATATTATATTTCAATAATTAATTAAATATTTTAGGAAATATGAAATTTTGATTTCATCCAACAAATGATTAATCGACACTTATTTAAATAAAATGACTCTGATTATAGTATGAAGTAAAAGCAAATAAAATAAAATTATAAGGAGTATAAACAGAGAAAAAGTCTCTCTTACGCAAAAACCTGAACGTATTTACTTCTCTTCTCTACATTTACTTCGACTTCTCTTCTCGACAACTTGTATCTTTCATCGGCAACACTCAATATCCTTACTGCCAATAGCCCAACAACACTCAACATCTTTCCTGCCAATAGCCCAACAACACACAATATCTTCCCTGCCAATAGCTCAGCATTTGTTGCATCAAAAATAGCAACGCTGACAACAGGACACATCTATTTGTAAGAAATAGATAGTTGTGTATCATATATTTACTATTTTGTTTTTATTTTGCATTAATGAAATTTTGGTCAATTTTTCTTTTGCATTAATGAAATTCCAATCAGTATTTAAAATAGTGAGGTTATATTTAAAATCAAAGTTTATCCATAGAAGATTTCGTGATATACCAAGAGCTAAAAATTGAAAGGTTTTACATTGAAAGTAACCAGATAATTATTACTTTGTTTTGCATTAAAGAAATATCGATCATTATTTATAACCCGTGAGTTTACATTTAAAAGCAAAGTTTAATAAATAATATTTTTTAGTGAGATAAAAAAAACAAACTTTGGCCATTTAAAGAAAATGCACTTTTAAATTTTTCCAAAACATACTATTTTCTTATATATATGATAGATAAATAGTTATCAATAATACATTAAAAAATGTGAGAAAATATTAATGATTAATCTACCATATAAAAATGTTAAAAAAAACATGAAATTTCTTCCCACACCTAGTAGTCTTTTTTAGGCCTACTGGTGAATAATGCCGAAAAGCAAATGAGAGAATATTATTTACTTTGGCAAGTGGTTGGTGCTATTTGAATTTATTGTGAAAGAATCTTTCTGCTCCATTAGGGTTCTTTTCCCTGTTCATTCATTCAGATGAACACTAAACTTTTTGATGTTGATAAAGTGAGAGATTGTGGCAGACTTATGTTCTGTGCTTCTCATTATTCAAAATGTTATGTCTTTATAAAACGAGAGATTGTGGCAAACTTATGTTCTGTGCTTCTAATTATTCAAATATGGAAAGGGAAGTTTCTCATGTAGCACACCCGAATATAACTTTCAGAATGATTCACATGTGCATATGCGAAACACCCTTAATATTTTAAAATCTAACGTTTAAATATTAAAACGTGCAAAAGGGTGTCTTCGCATATGCGAATTCACAAGTGGTGAAAATCACCGCTACTAAGACAAAAATCCCCAAAAAATGCTAATTATACACTATACATATTATTATTAATATTTTTAGGTTTTCAGTGGTGAAAATCACCGCTACTCAGTGAGAAATCCCCAAAGAATATCAATTATACACTATACACTTTAATATATAACAAAAATTTAAGTAATATAAAAACAAATAGGATAAATATTTGTAACAGATCAATACCTAAATAACAGACTAAACCAAATCAAATTAAGATCCACTTAAAATATACGAAAAAAATGATTATAACGATTCTCTATTTATTTAAAATAATTAAAAAATGATTATAACTATTCTCTATTTATTTAATATAGTTATTTTATTCAATTATATTATAAATATCTAATTATTGCGTAAAAAACAAATATTTTAATAATTATGTTGTTTAAATTTGGCTTTTTTCATTCAATTATAATTAAATCTTATATAATATTTCAATAATTAATTAAATATTGTGGGAAATATCAAATTTTGATTTCATCCAACAAATGATTAATCGACACTTATTCAAAGAAAATGACTATGATTATACTATGAAGTAAAAGCAAATAAAATAAAATTATAAGGAGTATATACAGAGAAAAACTCTATCTTGCGCCCCAACTTGAACGGATTTACTTCTCTTCTCAACATTTACTTCAACTTCTCTTCTCGACATTTACTTCACCTAAATGTTGCTTGTGATACATTACACTACACCATTGCTACTACTGTTTCTTGATTTCACTTAAATATTACAACATTTTAAGTGTAATTAGCACCAATAGACCTAGACAGCAGAACAATGTCAAGAACAACATGCAGAGTTTCTTGTCAGTTTGGCTCCCCTCCATAAAGAGACACAAGTTTTGAAGGTCGACGTGAGCAAGTTTAATAAGAACTTTAAACTTCATGTCCCTCCTGCATAAAATAATTTAATCAAACAAAATTAAAATAAAATAAATAGACACAACTTAAACATGAAAATCAATTATCAAGGTCTCTTACTACCATCACAAATTAGAAGTCTCTTTCCCAGGCGATAAACTAACATAAACAACATAACAAAAAGTAGCATCATATTATTGGTCCAACAAATTTAGGATTCCCAACCAAGTTTTCTAACTTGTATGTTTAGTCGGCAACACACAATATCCTTCATAGCCCAGCAACACTCAATATCTTCCCTGGCAATAGCTCAACATTTGTTGCATTAAAAGTAGAAACACTGACAACAGGACACCTCTTGGCATCTACACACCCAAAAATCATAATTTTTTGTAAGTAGTAGATAGATAAATCATACTTATTTGTAAGAAACAGATAGATGTGTATCATATATTTATTATTTTGTTTTTATTTTGCATTAATGAAATTTCGGTCAATTTTTGTTTTGCATTAATGAAATTCCAATCAGTATTTATAATACATGAGGTTATATTTAAAATCAAAGTGTTACATTGAAAGTAACCAAATAATTATTACTTTGTTTTGCATTAAAGAAATCTCGATCATTATTTATAACCCGTGAGTTTACATTTAAAAGCAAAGTTTATTAAATAATAATTTTTAGTGAGATAAAAAAACAAACTTTGGCCATTTAAAGAAAATGATTTTTTTAAAATTTTCCAAAACATACTATTTTCTTATATATATGATAGATAAATAGTTACCAATAATACATAAAAAAATGTGAGAAAATATTAATTATTAATCTACCATAAAAATGTTATAAAATATTAATTATTAATCTACCATATAGAAATGTTAAAAAAAATAGGAAATTTCTTTCCACACCCAATAGTCTTTTTTTAGGCCTATTGGCGAATTATAAAAGCAAATGGAAGAGTTTAGTGTAGAATCTATTTTTTGGTTTCTTTTGTTATATTACCTCCTTAGGTCACTCACTCACACAATTTAATTATTTATCACAATTTAATTATTTATTTTGACACAAGAGTAGTAGCTGAGAGAATATTATTTACTTTTGCGAGTGGTTGGTGCTATTTGAATTTATTGTGAAAGAATCTTTACGCTTTATTAGGGTTGTTTTTCCTTGTTCATTCATTCATTCGGATGTACACTTAACTTTTCGATGTTGATGAAGTGAGATTGTGGCGGACTTATGTGCTTCTCATTATTCAAATATGTTATGTGTTTATAAAGTGAGAGATTGTGACAAACTTATGTTCAGGCTTCTCATTATTCAAATATGGAAAGGAAGTTTCACATGCAAAAATAACTTTCGGATGATTCACATATGCACATGCGAAACACACTCAATATTTTAAAATCTAACGTTTAAATATTAAAACATGCAAAAGGGTGTCTTCGCATATGCGAATTCACAAGTGGTGAAAATCACCGCTACTTAGACAAAAATCCCAAAAAATGCCAATTATACACTATACATATTATTATTAATATTTTTGGGTTTTCAGTGGTGAAAATCACCGCTACTTAGTGAGAAATCCCCAAAAAATATCAATTATACACCATACACGTTAATATATAACAAACATTTAAATAATATAAAAACAAATAGGATAAATATTTGTCACAGATCAATACCTAAATAAGAGATTAAACCAAATCAAACTAAGATCTACTTAAAATATACAAAAAAATGATTATAACGATTCTCTATTTATTTAAAATAATTAAAAAATGATTATAACTATTTTCTATTTATTTAATATAGTTATTTTATTCAATTATATTATAAATATCTAACTATTGCGTAAAATCAAATATTTTAATAATTATGTTATTTAAATATGGCTTATTTCATTCAATTATAATTAAATCTTATATTATATTTCAATAATTAATTAAATATTTTAGGAAATATGAAATTTTGATTTCATCCAATAAATGATTAGTCTACACTTATTTAAAGAAAATGACTATGATTATAGTATGAAGTAAAAGCAAATAAAACCTAAATGTATTTACTTCTCTTCATTTTTGAGGAGCCAGGGATCGAACCCTAGTCCTCTGGGTTATCTGTGCTACCTTACCCGAGAAACCGCATTTGTGTTAGCAACATGAAACAAATAGATTATAAGCGAAACAAGATTTTTGAAATTATTTAAAACGAAGAAAACGCGCGTTGGGTCATCTTCTTCCTTTTGAACACAGACTTTTACCTACGGTTCTGGTTCGTTGCTAAAGTCTATAGTGACGGATTTTTCTGTCACTACAACACCTGCAAGTTTCAAAAATCCAAAAAACACAATATAAATTAGAGGTAAGGCCATGGTTCGATGGAAATTTGCTCATGAGTATGATGGTGGTCATCGTTTTGCCTAATTTTTCCTAAAACACAAAGCCCTAATTTGGAACTTCAAACCCTAGCCATGGAAACTTATACATGATGAAACTTAAATCAAGCTATACAGAAAGCTTTGAAACTTCATTAGAAACACAAATATGCAATCAAAATATGTTAAATATGAGTGTATGCACGAAACCAATTTCAAGTTTCTTGAAGCAAATCGTGAATTGGATGTCTTGGTTCTGAAGGTGTTGCTGGCTTGTGAGTATGTGGAATGATTCAGAGGATCACCAGGAAGCGATTGGAATGCTTGGAATGGCATGGATCAAGCAAAACTTTGGCTGCCAATTGTTTGAAGCTCAGTTTTTGAAGCTAGGTTAGGGTTCTTGAGGCATGTTAGGATTAAGTCTTAGTCACTTCTTGATGTAAATAGTTTTCGCAAATGATCGAGATGTTCTTATTCGGTTTGTGATTGAGCTATAATGTTGTCGTAGACCTCTATATCGTGATGAATCATATCATGGAATAAAGCTACCATGGCACGTTGATATGTGGCGCCCGTTCTTCAATCGAACGGCATGACTTTGTAATGAATGTGCCCTGTGTAAGGAAAGTAGTCTTTCCCATGTTTTCGGAGCCATTTTGATCGATTATCGGAGAAACCATCTATGAAGGAGAAAACTTTGTGTTGGCGGTGTTATCAACCGGGACATCAATATGTGGAAGTGGAAATCGTCTTTCGGACTTGCTTTGTTAAGATCTCGGTAGTCCACACACATACAAACTTTTCCATCCTTCTTAGCACCACGTTCGCAACCACGTGGATAAGTAACACTAGGAAACCGACATTGGCTTAATAACTTGGCTTTGATTTTCGGACATCTCGGACGCATATGATAAACTACTTAATAGGGAGAAAACCTTCTTTTGTCGGTAGTCGGTGTACCACAATGTTAATGTCTATCCCTGGCATGTCTTCGTAGGACCGAGCAAAAATCTCGATATAGTCTCGCAGCATCTGGGCCAATCTCTCTTTGCCATTGCTCTCAAGACCTGCTCCTATCTTGATTTCCTTTATGTCTTTGTCAGTACCTAGATTCACAACCTCAACTGGCTCCTCGTGTGGCTGTATAACCTGTTCTTCCTGTTGTAGTAGCCTGACAAGTTCTCCTGGCACTTCACAATCTTCCTCACCTTCGTCTTCGGCTTGGTAGATCGGATTATCAAAGTCATATTTAGTAATAGCAGAGTCGTTATCGACGAGATTGATGAATAGTGTATTATGTGGGTGTATGTAAGAACACATAGCTTTTTTCAAAGGGTGATAAAGCAAAAAGAAAGATAAAGAGCACAATATTTGAATGCAATAGTCCAATGATTTATTGAATGAAAATATGCGAATGACAAATAATAACCCTGACAAACGAGCCGTGGTGCCCCAGGCAAGGCACTAGGATTAAAGTTTATTGTTCAAAGCGTAAAAAGTGAAAAGCATAACAGAAAAAAGCAATTACTCCTGTCTAAAGGAGATTGGTATAACATCTTCAGTCTTCCAATTGTTGAGTCTGTCGTCTAGAGTTGGGAAGATCCAATTGTTGATGTGCTTCTTCTCCATCGTCGTCTTCTATAGCATGGACTCCACTTTTCAAGACAAAATTTGTCCTCCTACTTCTCAAGACAATTCACATCTCCATACTTAAGGATTTCACAAGGCTTGACGGACAAACCTCTCTAAGCAATCAATACAAACTAGGGTTTTGCTCCTCTCAAGCCAAAATGGATTTCCAGTGCCCTAAGTGGTCATAATACCTCATCATATGCTTCAAGGGATCACCATGTCAAGTTTCAAGCCTTACAAGTCAAATTTGCTCATCCAATTGCTCAGATGGTTGGAAATCACCTATGTTGGACGGAAAGCCAATTATGGTCAACATATAGTCAAACTTCATAATTTTTGGTCAACACCAATATTTTGAAGTAACATTCATCATTTGATCAAGGGTTGACCATGATTCATCAAGAAAAGTCAAGATTTGATCAAAAGTCAAAGTTTCTAAATTAGGATTTTTTAGGCAAAAGTCAACAGAACTTTGACCAGACATAACTTTCATATACTTTATCAGAAATTTTTACACCAAAGCTCATTTTTAAGATAATTCAATTCTCTACAACTTCATGTCTCACAAACTTTGACCAAAAATGCTTCATTTGGAAGTTATGGATCAAAATATTACAGGTCCTTTTAAAAGTCAACAAAAAGTCATCTTTTTGCAAAGAAGTGGTCATGAACATGGAAACTTCAATGAAGATGAAACAAAAAGGACTGTTTAGAGGACATCTTGATATTTCTAATAAGTCCAAGAACACCCAAAAAAGTTGAAAATTGAGCAAGATACAAACAGTGCAAATTTGACATTTTTGAGGAGGTGCATGAAGAGAAATACTTGAAAAAAATAAAATTTCTTCTAAATGGACCTAACTTTTCTTGGTTCAAACTTGTTTCTTATCTGAATTAGAACCTCCAAGCCCAACGCCACGCCTTTTATCTTTTATTTTTATTTATTTTGGATTTTTATTCACTTAAAACCAATTTAATTAAAATAAAAGATATAAAATCAAAACATTAAGTGCAAGGTTGATTTTTTTATCATTCTTGAGGACCAAACAAACCATATAAGATGATATTTTTGAAATTATTGAGATTGGCAAGAGAATTGATTGAAATTGATTGAAAAAAGGCAATATTTGGTTTCATTCCAAATCAAATATTTTTTTCATTGATTGACATATAATTCCTTCATGATTCTTGACCTAATTCACTCTAGTCTATATACATACTGATCCCAGATGCTACAAGGACGAATTCCATGCCTCAAGAACCCTAACCTAGCTTCAAAAAAATATTGAGCTTCAAGCAATTGGCAGCCAAAGTTTTGCTTCGATCCAGGCCATTCCAATCGCTTCCTGGTGATCCTCTGAATTGTTCCAGAAACTCACAAGCAAGCAACACCTTCAGAATCACGACATCCAATTCAAAGTTTGTTTCAAGAAACTTGAAATCGGTTTCGTGCATACACTCATATTTAACATATTATGATTGCATATTTTTGTTTCTAATAAAGTTTCGAAGCTTTCTGTATAGCTTGAATCAACATAATAAGTTAAAATTTGTTTATAAATAGAAATGGAAGAGTATGTGTTTAGTTTATCTATCTTCTTTTATAATTATAATATTTTATAAATACAAAATAGGTAAGAAAATTATTTTTCAAAACTCTCAATCAAAGCCTAAATGAAAACATTTTACTTAACCTTCTCAATCGGGATTAGGAACCCTACAAGCTACCTAAAAACATTAACGCCTAACACAAATTATGATAAAACTCCTATTTTACAATAAAAATCATATTTGAGATGAATATTTGTAGTTTTAAAATAGGTAGAAAAGAATAATGTTATATGTATTTTTTTTTTGAAAATCTTTATATTTTAAATATGCAAAAGAAAAAGAATAATTCAAGGTTACTTACTTAAAAATACAAAATAGGTAAGAAATACTCTTTTATTGTTATTTTTATAAAAAATTGTTATATATAAATTTTGATATAAAATTATTTTTCAAAACTCTCAATCAAAGCCTAAATGAAAACATTTTACTTATTAGGAACACTACACGCTACATGAAAAAAAAGAATAACGTTATCGTATTTTTAGGAACACTACAAGCTACATGAAAAGATCAAATATTATTATATAATTCAAGGTTACTTAAAAAGATCAAATATTACTATATAATTCAAGGTTACTTACTTAAAAGATCAAATATTACTATATAATTCAAGGTTACTTAATTAAAACAACTTGACTCGGGAAAATTATATCAAAGGCATACATGTCTTTAACCTCACATCTCCATTTGAAAATACACTTTCTCTATTTTCAAATATTTCTACTTTATTAAAATAAATTGTAGAAAGAAGTTAAATTTATTTAGAATAAATAAATCATATATATATTTCAATCTTCTATCTCATTCAATTTTAAATTTATATATATATATATATATATATATATATATATATATATATATATATATATATATATATATATATATATATATATATATATATATATATATATATATATATATAGATAGGTTAAATACATCAATTTTTGAATGAACGTAAAAAGTTAAAATATGTTTATAAATAGAAATGGAAGAGTATGTGGTTAGTTTATCTATCTTCTTGTATCATTATAATATTTTTAAAATACAAAATAGGTAAGAAATACACTTTTATTGTTTTAACTATTGATTTTGTTTTTATAAAAAATTGTTATATATATATTTTGATATAAAATTATTTTTCAAAACTCTCAATCAAAGCCTAAATGAAAACGTTTTACTTAAACTTCTCAATCAATCGGGATTAGGAACACTACAAGCTACATAGAAACATTAACGCCTAACCAAAATTATGAAAATACTCCTATTTTACAATAAAAATCAAATTTGACATAAATATTCGTAGTTTTAAAATATGTAGAAAAGAATAACGTTATCTGTATTTTTTTTTTAAAAACTTTATATTTTAAATATGCAAAATAAAAAGAATAATTCAAGGTTACTTACTTAAAACCACTTGACTTGGGAAAATTATATCAAAGACATTAACCCTCACATCTCCATTCCATTTGAAAATACACTTTCTCTATTTTCAAATATTTCAACTTTTAGATAAATTTGTAATTTCACCAAGATCAATATTAAAATAAATTGTAGAATGAAGTTAAATTTATTTAGAATAAATAAATCACATATATATTTCAAACTTCTATCTCATTTGATTTTAAATTTTATATATATATATATATATATATATATATATATATATATATATATATATATATATATATATATATATATATATATATATATAGGTTAAATACATCAATTTTTGAATGAACATATAAAGTTAAAATTTTTTTATAAATAGAAATGGAAGAGTATTGTAATACCCCAATTTTTGACCTAATATACCACCTTACATTTGCATCATTTCATCACTAACAGTTTAGAACAGCATTAGTTGGGTATAGCATTCACAGGTCAAGTTTAGGGTTTCATCAAATTTTCATCTGATTCAAGAAGAAACCAATTAGGGTTTGAGTTTTACTCACCTCATTTGATCTATCTTGATCAAAACATCAACCTCCTATCATCAGATATCCATCTTTTCTCACTGATCAATCAAGGATCGACCAATTAGGGTTTTGGTCGAGCATGAGTATCCTCTGACTTTTTGAGCAATGAATGACTTTTTTGGCTAGAGATTGGTCATTATATCTCAGATATAACCTCTTGACCTAATTTCTGAATTCAAAACATCACAGAAGTTCACAGACTTCATTAGTCAATTTCAGAAACATCTAATGAAAATTCATCTGCACAGAAAAGTCAAACTTTGACTTTTGGTCAAATTTTTCAAGACAAAACCTTTTCCAAAATAAAAATACTTCAAATGATCCATATTGATCATAAAAAATCAAAGAATTTGGAAAAGTCAAAAGTTCCAACACTTAGAAGAATTTCTAAGTGTTAAAATTTTGTATTTTTTCCAAACTTCATGGCATTTTTTCACATAGTTCCACTTTGATTTGGAAAAAACTCAAAACATGAAAGTTGTAGCCCTTGAAACAAGCTTTCCAAAATGTCCAAGAACTCTCAAATCCATGGAGTCTAGCTATACTTTTGAAATTGAAACATAAGGCTCCATAACCATGGTTTTCAAAGTTCAAAACTTCAAATTATAGGTCATTTTTTTGATTTCTTCTTCTAGAACACTTGCCACCTTGCCAAATTGAGTTTAGATCTGATAAATATCAGCTAGAGATAATTGTGGAAAGATAATATCAAATTGAGATTTTTAACTCATGGTGAAAAAAGGAAGTTTCCTTTTAAGGCAAAATGTCTTTCTTGCCCTTTAAGGCAACTTTGAATAACACAATGCCATGTACTTGTGCCTAACATTTCAGATTCCATGGCCTATAAATAGAGCATTCTTTTCAAGTTCAAAACACACCAAAGTTATGCCAAGTCATGCTTTCACTCTTCATCTTTGAAAATTCAAGAATCATAGTTTAATTTGCCAAAACTTGCATTTTTGAAAATTGATGAAAAACTTTGGTCAAATTGGTGTCTAAATTGTCTTATAATCAATATCAAACTTGTCTAAAACATAAAAACAACATGATCAAAGCCAAAACTCCGAATTACATGTCATGCTTCTAAAACTTGCAAAACTGCCATAACCATCGAATTTGAAGTTTGGCTTGAGTAACTTGAGTTCTAAGCATCCAAACATCATCTATGAACATCATATGAATGATCCAGACCCTTAACTTCCATCTGTAACAACTCTAACATAAAAATCAGTTTTCATTTTGAGCTTATGCGGTGGACTTGGGTACGATTCGGTTGATTCAAGGAGAGCGGATCATTCCTACACCTTCCAACATCCGTTGAAGCTCAAACAATCATAAAACCGATTGGAAATACTCCAACACCATCTTGATCTCGGCTTGAGCGGTAGGAGTTGAAACTCAATCTCATGATTCCTTGCATTTAAACAAAAACTCTTGGCCATTTGTTTTCGCACCTAACACGACCATAAACCCTCAAACAATTTGAAAATCATCAACCATACATCATTTCAATTAGAAATTCGGTTCTAGGGTTCTTCGCGATTTCCAGAAATTCAACCATGTTAGACTAAAAATAAATGAAATTAACAATCATCATCATATTCCTTGTTAAATTTCGAGCAACTTTCATGTTTATAACTTCCAAAATCATTGAGAAACAAGCAAGTTACAAAATCAGAGGATTGATGAGATTGAAGAACAATTCGCGCGTGTTCTTGGTGTTTTTCAAATTTAAATTTTCCAATATTTTATTAACACGTGTTTTGATTCAAATACACCAAAAGCACTCTTGTCCCAGTGGTTGCCAGCTCGCTCGTAGTACTCTTTGCCACGTAACCACCCATCAGGTCCTGGGTTCAAACCTCCCATGGACCATTTTTTTTCAAACTTTGTGATTTTCTTCATGTTTTTTCACAAACTTTCACATTTTTTTTAACCAATCAAAACTCCTCATTTTGTGGTGATTTTTTGTACACTTGTCAATAAATGTATGTATTTTATGATAGTGCAAAACTTTCGAAAAACTTTCATCGATCATATTTTAATCGAGCAGCGGCGCTTTTGACACTTTTAAAACCACTTTAAAAGGTAAATTTTTCAACTTTCGACTTCCGATTCTTTTCAAAACTTCTCATGAGTAAACCTCACATTTCAAAACACTTTCAAAATCATTTCTTCAAAACTTTTTTCATCAAACTTACATCTTTTTACCATGATCGATCCGATTTAAACGATAAAACCGATTTGTTTTCTCTCGAATTTCTTAATCGATCATGGGCCTCCCTCACGGTGTAAGTCCCAAAACATTCTTTTATGTACATAATTATTTCCTTGTACATATCAAACTCTCTTCAGATACATACAAGTTTTCATCTGTACATAATACAAATACTTTTTATACTCAAGTACAGACAAACTTCGATCGTTTGTTTTCACTTGTGTATACACAAACCAACATTCTTTTATGTACATACATATTTTCCTTATACATATCAAAATTCCTTTTATATTCATACAAATCTTTGTCTGTACATAATACAGATACTTTTCACAGATAAACGTCGATCGTTCATTTCCGTTCGTCTGTATATACACTGAATACCGTTGGTATTGAAAGAAGCATTATTCCCTGTGAAATTGCTTTCAAACCAATGGGCCACCCTTATGGTGTAAGTCCCAACCCTCCTATGTACATCCATCTTTCTCTGTACATAAATACTCGTTCATGTACATATTTACTTCCTTGTACACAATTCAAACTTGTAAATAATCAAGTTACGCTCGTTTTAAACGTTCGTTTCACAAACATTGTTTATATTTCCTTCATAAAATCTTGTAAAATAAACATCATGCATTGTTTATATTTCCTTCATAAACTCCTGTGAATACATATCACACACACACACTTATTTATATAACTGTCTAGTTATAACATAACAACTAGTCTAACCAATAGGTTCCCCACAGTTAGCCTCCGCTTGGGCTTTATACAAGATAACTCTCCCCACAGAGTTAGCCTCCTCTTAGGCTTCATATAAGAAAACTCATTCATCTGAGTTTAGCCTCCGCTTAGGCTTCATATAAGACAACACTCCCCTGTTGAGTCAGCCTCCTCTTGGGCTTCGTTCAAAAGAAATCCTCATTGAATTTAGCCTTCTCTTGGGCATCATACAATGAAAGAGACCAGAAATCTCTTATGACCTCCTATTGGGCTTCCAATACAAAGAATCACCCGCGTTAGGATAGAACCCTGAGAGTATAATTTCCCGGTGAAATTGCTCTTAATTCCAAAAGGATGGTTTCCCGGTGAAATCCCTTTTAAAGACAAAGCCAGCCATACCCTATAGCTTCTTCTTGAGCTTCATACAAGGACCCTCGATGACCCTCGATGACCCTCGGAAAGCCTCCTCTTGGGCTTACAATACAAGGACCCATGGGCTTCTTAAAAGCATCCCTTAATCCAATCAATTTCTCCTCGAGATTTAGACATCTATCATCTCTATGGAAGAAGTATCTCATCTATCAAATCACATATAGTCAAAAACTTTTCAAACTCTTTTCAAACAAAAACATCTCTTAATTGTAAGTGGTAGCGCTTGTACACTCAAGCAAAACACAATACTTACAGTTAAAAGATTCAATCATCTTTTTCAAACATCTTTCTTAAACAAGCAAAACACCTATAACTTACGATGAAAGATTTCAATCAATCAAACTTTTCAAAATGTATGTGATGAAATAGATTAGATACATTTTCGTTAAGATGACATTTGTGTCTCTTACTAACATCCGTTGCTTTCCACTAGCATAAGTGGAACTACGATTGCTCGACTTTCTCAACATCCTTTTGAGAATACGTGAGCACAAGGTCTCATCCTTGCCGAGCAAATTTCTTTCTTCCTCAAACCAAACAAACCATAGATCCCAGTAGATCCGAGCTACAAATGCTCGATTCCCACTAGGGATATGTGCGAAGATCAAAGATCTTTGCGAGCACAATAATAACAAACATTAGGATCCCACCTAATCTATCCTTCTTAAAATCCCAAAGGAGAAACTTTCCCAATCATAGCAATAGCAATTAAAACACACAAACATATCAAACATATTCATATATAAAGCTATAGATAACTATATATATTTAGGGTGCTCCATCTATTCCCTTTATATAACAAACCCCCTTACTCAGAATCTCCCCAATGCGTTACGTCTAATTTGCGTTAGTCGTTACGCATATCAAAATCAATTGAGGGTATTAACAACTTTCCCCTTTTTCATAATCATTAAATCATCTTTTCTTGTGTTGAAAATAATAAAGCTTGATGCTCGCGGCATCTTTATAAACAAATCAAAAGAGTAAATCGTTTGAGCGGAGGATCGAATTCATATTCGATTCGCTAACGACACTTTTATGAACAAGTATGTGTTTAGTTTATCTATCTTCTTTTATCATTATAATATTTTAAAAATACAAAATAGGTAAGAAATACTCTTTTATTGTTTTAACTATTCATTTTATTTTTATCAAAAATTCATATATATATATATAAATATAAATATATATATATATATATATATATATATATATTTTTTTGATATAAAATTATTTTTCAAAACTCTCAATCAAAGCCTAAATGAAAACATTTTACTTAACCTTCTCAATCGGGATTAGGAACACTACAAGCTACATAATAACATTAACGCATAAATATTCGTAGATTTAAAATAGGTAGAAAAGAATAACGTTATATGTATTTTTTTGAAAATCTTTATATTTTAAATATGTAAAGAAAAGAATAATTCAAGGTTACTTACTTAAAACAACTTGACTTGGGAAAATCATATCAAAGGCATACATGTCATTAACCCTCAAATCTCCATTCCATTTGAAAATACACTTTCTCTATTTTCAAATATTTCAACTTTTAGATAAATTTGTAATTTCACCAAGATCAATATTAAAATAAATTGTAGAATGAAGTTAAATTTATTTAGAATAAATAAATCACATATATATTTCAAACTTCTATCTCATTTGATTTTGAATTATATATATATAGGTTAAATACATCAATTTTTGAATGAACATATAAAGTTAAAATTTGTTTATAAATAGAAATGGAAGAGTATGTGTTTAGTTTATCTATCTTCTTTTATCATTATAATATTTTAAAAATACAAAATAGGTAAGAAATACTCTTTTATTGTTTTAACAATTCATCTTATTTTTATAAATTTATATATATATATATATATATATATATATATATATATATATATATATATATATATATATATATATATATATATATATATATATATATATATATATATATATATTTTGATATAAATTTTGATATAAAATTATTTTTCAAAACTCTCAATCAAAGCCTAAATGAAAACATTTTACTTAACCTTCTCAATCGGGATTAGGAACACTACAAGCTACATAATAACGTTAACGCCTCACACAAATTATGATAAAACTCCTATTTTATACTAAAAATCATATTTGAGATAAATATTCGTAGATTTAAAATAGGTAGAAAAGAATAACGTTATATGTATTTTTTTTTGAAAATCTTTATATTTAAAATATGCAAAAGAAAAAGAATAATTCAAGGTTACTTACTTAAAAAAACTTGACTTGGGAAAATCATATCAAAGGCATACATGTCATTAACCCTCAAATCTCCATTCCATTTGAAAATACACTTTCTCTATTTTCAAATATTTCAACTTTTAGAAAAATTTGTAATTTCACCAAGATCAATATTAAAATAAATTGTAGAATGAAGTTAAATTTATTTAGAATAAATAAATCACATATATATTTCAAACTTCTATCTCATTTGATTTTAAATTATATATATATATATATATATATATATATATATATATATATAGATATAGGTTAAATACATCAATTTTTGAATGAACATATAAAGTTAAAATTTGTTTATAAATTGAAATGGAAGAGTATGTGTTTACTTTATCTATCTTCTTTTATCATTATAAAATTTTAAAAATACAAAATAGGTAAGAAATACTCTTTTATTGTTTTAACTATTCATTTTAGTTTTATCAAAATTTTAAATATATATATATATATATATATATATATATATATATATATATATATATTTTGATATAAATTTTGATATAAAATTATTTTTCAAAACTCTCAATCAAAGCCTAAATGAAAACATTTTACTTAACCTTCTCAATCGGGATTAGGAACACTACAAGCTACATAATAACATTAACGCCTCACACAAATTATGATAAAACTCCTATTTTATACTAAAAATCATATTTGAGATAAATATTCGTAGATTTAAAATAGGTAGAAAAGAATAACGTTATATGTATTTTTTTTTGAAAATCTTTATATTTAAAATATGCAAAAGAAAAAGAATAATTCAAGGTTACTTACTTAAAAAAACTTGACTTGGGAAAATCATATCAAAGGCATACATGTCATTAACCCTCACATCTCCATTCCATTTGAAAATACACTTTCTCTATTTTCAAATATTTCAACTTTTAGAAAAATTTGTAATTTCACCAAGATCAATATTAAAATAAATTGTAGAATGAAGTTAAATTTATTTAGAATAAATAAATCACATATATATTTCAAACTTCTATCTCATTTGATTTTAAATTATATATATATATATATATATATATATATAGGTTAAATACATCAATTTTTGAATGAACATATAAAGTTAAAATTTGTTTATAAATAGAAATGGAAGAGTATGTGTTTAGTTTATCTATCTTCTTTTATCATTATAATATTTTAAAAATACAAAATAGGTAAGAAATACTCTTTTATTGTTTTAACTATTAATTTATTTTTATCAAAAATTTATATATATATACATATATATATATATATATATATATATATATGTATATATTTTGATATAAAATTATTTTTCAAAACTCTCAATCAAAGCCTAAATGAAAACATTTTACTTAACCTTCTCAATCGGGATTAGGAACACTACAAGCTACATAATAACATTAACGCCTCACACAAATTATGATAAAACTCCTATTTTATAATAAAAATCATATTTGAGATAAATATTCATAGATTTAAAATAGGTAGAAAAGAATAACGTTATATGTATTTTTTTTTGAAAATCTTTATATTTTAAATATGCAAAAGAAAAAGAATAATTCTAGGTTACTTACTTAAAACAACTTGACTTGGGAAAATCATATCAAAGGCATACATGTCATTAACCCTCACATCTCTTTTCCATTTGAAAATACACTTTCTCTATTTTCAAATATTTCAACTTTTAGATAAATTTGTAATTTCACCAAGATCAATATTAAAATAAATTGTAGAATGAAGTTAAATTTATTTAGAATAAATAAATCACATATATATTTCAAACTTCTATCTCATTTGATTTTAAATTTATATATATATATATATATATATATATATATATATATATATATATATATATATATATATATATATATATATATATATATAGGTTAAATACATCAATTTTTGAATGAACATATAAAGTTAAAATTTGTTTATAAATAGAAATGGAAGAGTATGTGTTTAGTTTATCTCTCTTCTTTTATCATTATAATATTTTAAAAATACAAAATAGGTAAGAAATACTCTTTTATTGTTTTAACTATTCATTTTATTTTTATCAAAATTTAAATATATATATATATATATATATATATATATATATATATATATATATATATATATATATATATATAAAATTATTTTTCAAAACTCTCAATCAAAGCCTAAATGAAAACATTTTACTTAACCTTCTCAATCGGGATTAGGAACACTACAAGCTACATAATAACATTAACGCCTCACACATATTATGATAAAACTCCAATTTTACAATAAAAATCATATTTGAGATAAATATTCGTGGATTTAAAATAGGTAGAAAAGAATAACGTTAAATGTATTTTTTTTTAAAATCTTTATATTTTAAATATGCAAAAGAAAAAGAATAATTCAAGGTTACTTACTTAAAACAACTTGACTTGGGAAAATCATATCAAAGGCATACATGTCATTAACCCTCACATCTCTATTCCATTTGAAAATACACTTTCTCTATTTTCAAGTATTTCAACTTTTAGATAAATTTGTAATATGAGCAAGATCAATATTAAAATAAATTGTAGAATGAAGTTAAATTTATTTAGAATAAATAAATCACATATATATTTCAAACTTCTATCTCATTTGATTTTAAATTATATGTATATATATATATATATATAGGTTAAATACATCAATTTTTGAATGAACATATAAAGTTAACATTTGTTTATAAATAGAAATGGAAGAGTATGTGTTTAGTTTATCTATCTTCTTTTATCATTATAATATTTTAAAAATACAAAATAGGTAAGAAATACTCTTTTATTGTTTTAACTATTTATTTTATTTTTATCAAAATTTTATATATATAAGATATATATATATATATATATATATATATATATATATATATATATATATATATATATATATATATATATATATATATATATATATATATTTTGATATAAAATTATTTTTCAAAGCTCTCAATCAAAGCCTAAATGCAAACATTTTACTTAACCTTCTCAATCAGGATTAGGAACACTACAAGCTACATAATAACATTAACGCCTCACACAAATTATGATAAAACTCCTATTTTATAATAAAAATCATATTTGAGATAAATATTCGTAGATTTAAAATAGGTAGAAAAGAATAACGTTAGATGTATTTTTTTTTGAAAATGTTTATATTTTAAATATGCAAAAGAAAAAGAATAATTCAAGGTTACTTACTTAAAACAACTTGAGTTGGGAAAATTATATCAAAGGCATACATGTCATTAACCCTCACATCTCCATTCCATTTGAAATTACACTTTCTCTATTTTCAAATATTTCAACTTTTAGATAAATTTGTAATATCACCAAGATCAATATTAAAATAAATTGTAGAATGAAGTTAAATTTATTTAGAATAAATAAATCACACATATATTTCAAACTTCTATCTCATTTGATTTTAAATTATATATATATATATATATATATATATATATATATATATATATATATATATATATATATAGGTTAAATACATCAATTTTTGAATGAACTTATAAAGTTAAAATTTGTTTATTAATAGAAATGGAAGAGTATGTGTTTAGTTTATCTATCTTCTTTTATCATTATAATATTTTAAAAATACAAAATAGGTAAGAAATACTCTTTTATTGTTTTAACTATTCATTTTATTTTTATAAAAAATTGTTATATATATATATATATATATATATATATATATATATATATATAAATATATATATATATATATATATTGATATAAAAATTTTTTTCAAAACTCTCAATCAATGCCTTAGTGAAAACATTTTACTTAACTTCTCAATCGGGATTACGAACCCTACAAGCTACATAAAAACATTAACGCCTAACACAAATTATGATAAAACTCCTATTTTAAAATAGGTAGAAAAGAATAACGTTATATGTATTTTTTTTTTGAAAATCGTTATATTTTAAATATGCAAAAGAAAAAGAATAATTCAAGGTTACTTACTTAAAACAACTTGACTTGGGAAAATCATATCAAAGGCATACATGTCGTTAACCCTCACATCTCCATTCCATTTGAAAATACACTTTCTCTATTTTAAAATATTTCAACCTTTAGATAAATTTGAAATTTCACTAAGATCAATATTAAAATAAATTGTAGAATGAAGTTAAATATATTCAGAATAAATAAATCACATATATATTTCAAACTTTTATCTCATTTGATTTAAAAATATATATATATATATATATAGGATAAATACATCAATTTTTGAATGAACGTATAAAGTTAAAATTTGTTTATAAATAGAAATGGAAGAGTATGTGTTTAGTTTATCTATCTTCTTTTATCATTATAATATTTTAAAAATACAAAATAGGTAAGAAATACTCTTTTATTGTTTTAACTATTCATTTTATTTTTATCAAAATATATATATATATATATATATATATATATATATATATATATATATATTGATATAAAATTATTTTTCAAAACTCTCAATCAAAGCCTAAATGAAAACATTTTACTTAACCTTCTCAATCGGTATTAGGAACACTACAAGCTACATAATAACATTAACGCCTCACACAAATTATGATAAAACTCCTATTTTATAATAAAAATCATATTTGAGATAAATATTCGTAGATTTAAAATAGGTAGAAAAGAATAACGTTATATGTATTTTTTTTGTTGAAAATCTTTATATTTTTAATATGCAAAAGAAAAAGAATAATTCTAGGTGACTTACTTAAAACAACTTGACTTGGGAAAATCAGATCAAAGGCATACGTGTCATTAACCCTCACATCTCCATTCCATTTTAAAATACACTTTCTCTATTTTCAAATATTTCAACTTTTAGATAAATTTGTAATTTCATCAAGATCAATATTAAAATAAATTGTAGAATGAAGTTAAATTTATTTAGAATAAATAAATCACATATATATTTCAAACTTCTATATCATTTGATTTTATATATATATATATATATATATATATATATATATATAAATATATATATATATATATATATATATATATATATATATATATATAGGTTAAATACATCAATATTTGAATGAACTTATAAAGTTAAAATTTGTTTATAAATAGAAATGGAAGAGTATGTGTCTAGTTTATCTATCTTCTTTTATCATTATAATATTTTAAAAATACAAAATAGGTAAGAAATACTCTTTTATTGTTTTAACTATTCATTTTATTTTTATAAAAAATTGTTATATATAGATAAAAAAAATTTTCAAAACTCTCAATCAAAGACTTAGTGAAAACATTTTACTTAACTTCTCAATCGGGATTAGGAACCCTACAAGCAACATAAAAACATTAACGCCTAACATAAATTATGATAAAACTCCTATTTTAAAATAGGTAGAAAAGAATAACGTTATATGTATTTTTTTTTTAAATCTTTATATTTTAAATATGCAAAAGAAAAAGAATAATTCAAGGTTACTTACTTAAAACAACTTGACATGGGAAAATCATATCAAAGGCATACATGTCATTAACCCTCACATCTCCATTCCATTTGAAAATACACTTTCTCTATTTTCAAATATTTCAACTTTTAGATAAATTTGTAATTTCACTAAGATCAATATTAAAATAAATTGTAGAATGAAGTTAAATATATTTAGAATAAATAAATCACATATATATTTCAAACTTCTATCTCATTTGATTTTAAAATTTATATATATATATATATATATATATATATATATATATATATATATATATATATATAGGTTAAATACATCAATTTTTGAATGAACATAAAAAGTTAAAATTTGTTTATAAATAGAAATGGAAGAGTATGGGTTTAGTTTATCTATCTTCTTTTATCTTTATAATATTTTGAAAATACAAAATAGGTAAGAAATATTCTTTTATTATTTTAACTGTTGATTTTGTTTTTATCAAAAATTGTTATTTATATATATATATATATATATATATATATATATATATATATATATATATATATATATATATATATATATATATATATATATATATATATATATATATCGATATAAAATTATTTTTCAAAACTCTCAATCAAAGCCTAACTAAAAATGTTTTACTTAACCTTCTCAATCGGGATTAGGAACACTACAAGCTACATAATAAAAAATTAACTCAATAACGTTGTCTGTAATTTTTTTTGAAAACTTTTATATTGAAAATACGCAAAAGAAAAAGAATTGGGTTTTTTGACGTTTAAATTCTAGTTTTAACCAAATCAAATATTATTATATAATTCAAGGTTATTTACTTAAAACAACTTGACTTAGGTCATTTAAAGTTAAAAACTTTGGCCATTTAAACAAAATGCACTTATAAATTTTTCCAAAACATACCATTTTCTTATATATATATATATATATATATATATATATATATATATATATATATATATATATATGATAGATAAATAGTTACCAATAATACATAAAAAAAAATGTGAGAAAATATTAATTGTTAATCTATAAATGTGAGAGAATGGCAAGTGGTTGGTGCTATTTGAATTTATTGTGAAAGAATCTTTCTGTTGCATTAGGGTTCTTTTCCCTGTTCATTCATTCAGATGTACACTTAACTTTTCGATTTTGATAAAGTGAGAGATTATGGCAGAGTTATGATCTGTGCTTCTCATTATTCAAATATAACTTTCAGGATGATTCACATGTGCACATGTGAAACCCCCTCCATATTTTTTAAAACCTAACGTTTATATATTAAAATGTGCAAAAGGGTGTCTTCGAATATGCGAATTCACAAGTGGTGAAGATCACCGCTACTTAGAAATAATAAATATAAATATTTGTCCAATTATACACTATACATATTATTATTAAGATCATTTAATATCAAAAAATATATATTATATATATAAAATTATTTTTCAAAACTCTCAATCAAAGCCTAAACGAAAACATTTTACTTAACCTTCTCAATCGGGATTAGGAACACTACAAGCTACATAATAACATTAACGCCTCACACAAATTATGATAAAACTCCAATTTTACAATAAAAATCATATTTGAGATAAATATTCGTGGATTTAAAATAGGTAGAAAAGAATAACGTTATATGTATTTTTTTTTGAAAATCTTTATATTTTTAAAACAACTTGACTTGGGAAAATCATATCAAAGGCATACATGTCATTAACCCTCACATCTCCATTCCATTTGAAAATACACTTTCTCTATTTTCAAATATTTCAAGTTTTAGATAAATTTGTAATTTCACCCAGATCAATATTAAAATAAATTGTAGAATGAAGTTAAATTTATTTAGAATAAATAAATCACATATATATTTCAAACTTCTATCACATTTGATTTTAAATTTTATATATATATATATATATATATATATATATATATATATATATATATATATATATATATATATATATATATTAAATACATCAATTTTTGAATGAACATATAAAGTTAAAATTTGTTTATAAATAGAAATGGAAGAGTATGTGTTTAGTTTATCTATCTTCTTTTCTCATTATAATAATTTAAAAATACAAAATAGGTATGAAATACTCTTTTATTGTTTTAACGGTTGATTTTGATATAAAATTATTTTTCAAAACTCTTAATCAAAGCTTAAATGAAAACATTTTACTTAAACTTATCAATCAATCGGGATTAGGAACACTACAAGCTACATAAAAACATTAACGCCTAACACAAATTATGATAAAACACCTATTTTACAATAAAAATCATATTTGAGATTAATATCCATAGTTTTAAAATATGTAGAAAAGAATAACGTTAGCTGTATTTTTTTTTGAAAACCTTTATATTTTAAAGATGCAAAAGAAAAAGAATTTGGCTTTTTGAAGTTTAAATTTTAGTTTTAACCAAATCACATAAGTAAATATTACTATATAATTCAACGTTAATTACATAAAACAACATGACTTGGGAAAATTTTATCAAAGGCATACATGTCATTAATTCTCACATCTCCATTTAAAAATACACTTTCTCTATTTTCAAATATTTCAACTTTTAGATAAATTTGTAATTTCACGGATCAATAATAAAATAAATTGTAGAATGAAGTTAAATTATTTAGAATAAATAAATCACATATATATTTCAATCTTCTATCTCATTTGATTTTAAAATATATATATATATATATATATATATATATATATATATATATATATATATATATAGGTTAAATACATCAATTTTTGAATGAACATATAAAGTTAAAATTTGTTTATAAATAGAAATGGAAGAGTATGTGTTTAGTTTATCTATCTTCTTTTATTATTATAATATTTTAAAAATACAAAATAGGTAAGAAATACTCTTTTATTGTTTTAACTATTCATTTTATTTTTATCAAAAATATATATATATATATATATATATATATATATATATATATATATATATATATATATATATATATATATATATATATATATATTTGATCATACAAAATCCTCGGTAGAGATGGATGCCGGGATGCAAGGATCGGGATAGGTCTCGACCATCGAGAGAGATCTAAGTCCGACTTGGATCTCGGGAGAACGAGGATGGTTTCGGCCCAAGTGTAGCTTTGAGTTACTCTAGTAGGAATGGTTGAATAGGTTATGAAGATGAAGAGTTCTAGAATCTTTATGAGGCGTTACTAGTGAATGATTACAAGATTAACTCCTTGCCTTCAAAGCCATGGTTAATGGTGAGGCGATTCTGGAAGGAAAGAAATAGCTTCAAGGAAGGAATGATATAAATAGGGCTCACTTGATGGATAAGACACTTACAAGCTTGGAACTTGAGTTACGATACTTAAGCTTCCAAATCCTAAAATCATTCTAATAAGGTTTTCTGCAAGAACATTTGGCGCCCACCGAGGGCCTCGGTGAAATCATTCCCGCATGCGGAAAAAAAAAACGGACGACAATGTCTCAAACATCACCAACAAGATCCACGGATCTCACTCGATTCTTGGCCATGATCGATGACTTGCGCCGGCATAACGAAAACTTCAGATAATGTTCAAGCCCTTCAACCGAGGGGCTTGGATGAAGCGAAGGATCATGAAGTAGAGCCTGCGAGCCGCAACCTTTGTCTCGGCGATCGGGAGGATCTTGTTCGGATAATTTCAAACCCCTCTGGCATCATACGATGGCAAGCGGACCTGAGAGCACATCGCAGATTAACAACACGATGGCACTCATTGGACAACCGACTCGCTCAAGTGCAAGGCGATGGCGGTACCTTGAGAATCGGCCTTTATTGGTATATGGGGCTTCCCAGTTGTCCGTAGTGAGCTATCAAGACTTCAACCGGAAAATCATTCGGTTTTACTAATCGGCATCAAGGTAGCAATACCTCCTCTTCAATGAAACAACGCCCTCGAATCTCTCCGGGACTTCATGGCTAGGTTCAATGAGGAGACTATCAAGGTCTCACATCCTAATCAGGAGATATTTGTGGCTGCGTTCCAGCATGGCCTTAAGGCCGGGCAGTTCAATGAATCCTTAGCCCAAAAGCGCAAGAGCATGGGCGAGATCATTACTGAGTGCTACGTGAAGGAGAAGAAAGTAACATGGAGAAGCGAGCTCGAGATTCTAAAGACAGCAGGGGAGCGGGTCGCGACGAACGAGTCCGGACACGGGATACTGCTATTACCCGTGAACGAACTCGGGACAAACGGCCTCAACGTCCACGATCGGCTTTTGGCTCGAGACGTTTACCCTCAACACCGAAGGAAGATATCCTCGGGACGTCGGTCATTTGAAACTCACACCACAATGTAAGTGGTTTAACACGGTTCTAGGGAGTGATCCAGGTGCGTGGTGTGAGTTTCATCGTCTGAAGGGGCATACCACAGAGTCCTGCGTACAATTGAGGAGGGAGATTGAGAAGTTAATTCAAAGAGGAAAACTATCAACATATGTGAAGGAGGATCCCGGGCGGACCAGCAAGCGGGATTCATCCCCACGACGAGACCCGGCTTCAGATTCTCGGTCCAAGAAAAAGGGTAAGGCAGTAGAAGAGGTGAAAGAAGCGAGGTCAACTCGGCATACTCTAAACACCATCTCAGGGGGCTTTGCGGGAGGTGGCTCCACTAGTTCAGCCAGAAAAAGATATGCCCGGTTCGGGCGGGTACATATTGGAACCTCGAGGTTTGATCCGGTGGTAACCTTCTCGGGAGGATGCCAAAGTTCGCCACATGAAAACGATCCTATGGTGATTGAGGTGCGATCCGGATTGGGCGTGAAACGTGTGTTAATCGATCCGGGAGTTCCGGACGTCCTCTATGGGAGGCTTTTAAGGGTATGGGTTTCGAGCTAAATGAGTTGTTGCCTTCTGGGACTCGTAGGGTTCTCCGCGAGCAAGTGCAGGTTCAGGATACCTCCCGTACAAACTACTTTGAGAAGGAGAAAATGCCAAAGCCGTTCGTGTTAGGTATTTGGTGGTTAATCGTCGTCACCCTACAACATTATCATCGGGCGACCTTCGTTCAATGCACTTGAAGCGGTATTGTCAACATTGTTCTTGACTATGAAGTATCCCTTAGCAGGCGTGTCGGGGTTATCCGTGGAGACCGGGGTTGGCGGAAGTGTTATAAAAGCATCAAGGCTAAGAAGAGGTCGTCCATCGGAAGCTTCTCCCAAACATGAGGTCGGCATGGTTGATATTGATCCAGAGAAAGGACGGCGAGGCGGACTTACTCCTCGGGAGGAGGTCAAAGACGTTCGATCGGCCCGTTGCCTCGCAAATTACCCATCTAGGAACAGTTGACAATGGAGGAAGAGACCGAGATAGTCCGTATTAAGGCAAAATCTAGATCTCTTTGCGGAAACCTTCGGATATCGCATAGAACCCGAGATCATGTGTCATCATTTGTCAATTGATCACGGTCAAAGCGGTGTCTAAAGCGGAAGATGGGGAAGAAAGGGGCAAGCGTGGAGGAAGTGGGAAAGTTGTTGGGCGGTTTCGTGAAGGAGGTACAATATCCAACTTGGCATCAAACGTTGTTATGGTAAAGAAGAAGAATGGAAAGTGGAGAATGTGTGTAGACTTCACCGACCTAAACAAAGCATGCCGAAGGATCCGTATCCTCTCCTCACATTGATCGGTTGATCGACAGTTCTTGGGTTTCGCCTCCTAAGTTTTTGGATGCTACTGGTACAATCGATCCGGATGACCCGACCGATGCGTCAAAACAGCCTTCATGACGGAGCGAAGAATTTCTATTCTGAGTTATGCCGTTCGGTTTGAAACGCCGGTGCGACTACCAAGGCCGATGGATATGGTGTTTGCCCTCATTGGTCGGAATATTGAGGTGTATGTAGACGACATGGTGATAAAAACCACGTCGGGAAGACCATGTGATAGACATTAGGGAGACTTTTCGATGCGGAAATTCAACATGCGCTTGAACCGGACAAGTGTACATTCGGAGTTCGCCGGCAAGTTCCGGGTTTCATGCTCACAAATCGGGTATCGAAGCCAATCCGATAAGTGCAAGCGATCATTGACATGCGAGTCCGACCTCGATGCGAAGTGCAACAACTCTCCGGCCGTTTGGCGCATCTCGTTCTTATCTTGTCTTTGGGATAAATCCATTCATTTCTTCTCGGCAATTAAGAAGAAGCTCGTTTGAATGGGAAGCATGTGAAGAAGCATTCAATGGGGTAAAGCAATTCTTTGCCGGCCGGTGCTAGTCGAACAAGAAGGTTCTCGATTAACACTTTGGCGGTATCCGAAGGGCAATTAGTTACGTGTTGGTACAAGACTCGGATGAAGGAAGCGTCCGGTATACTTTGTGAGTAAGGTGTTAAAAGGAGCGAGACCGATACGAGAAGATAGGCGTACAGCCTTTGGTGACCCTTGCAGCTTCGGACATTACTTCCTCGGACATCCGTCCGGTGAAGACTAATTTTCCTTTGAAGCGGTGTTTAAGAAGCGACACTGGCGGAAGGATGGTGTCTGGGCGTGGAACTATCAGTATGAGATCGGTTTTAGTCCGCGTGCAGTATCAAATCCCAATCTCTAGGCGATTTCATGGTGGAACTTGTCATTCGCAGAGAGGACTCATTCGAGGTGGATCCATGCATTGATGGCTCCTCTAATCTCAAAGGTAGTGGCGGGGATAGTTGGAGGTCCGGAGAGATGGCGCTTGAATACTCTGCGTTTTGGATTTTACAGTAACAATCGGCGATCTGAAGCTTTCTTGGCGGTCGAGGTTAGCTTTGGAAGGAGTGGCTTGTTAGTGCGTCTGATTCCAATTGGTGGCGGACAAGTGGGCGGGTCGTTTGTAAAGGACCTATTTTGGAGAAATATTTGCGCAGTGTTTCATTGAGTCGGCAGTTTAAAGTTTTTGAAATATGTCATGTGGCCCGGGAAGAGAATACTCGAGCCGATGTACTATCTCGATTGGCTAGTTCTAAGGACTCCGGGGTGAACAAATCGGTCATCCGTGAGATACTTCCAGTGCCCAGTGTTGAAAAAGGAGAATCCCTGGCCATTCGTGAGGAGGCGGTGGATGAGCCCGATCGTCCGTTATTTACAACAAGAAATATTACCTGGAGATAGAGAGAAGGCCAAACGCATCAAGAAGGTTTCATCCCGGTTCGTAATGGAGTCCGGGAAACTATACCGGTTGGGACGTGCAGCTCCATGTTATACGTGTCGAGGAGGATATGTCAATGATGAAGGAGGTTCATGAGGGACTTGGAAATCATGGAGGAGGAAGGGCTTTGGCTGGTCGGATCTTAAAGGCGGTATTTGGCCTCGTTAACAAAGGACTACAGGAATATGTGGCACAATGCTCAAAATGCGTTGCTCGACCATTCACACACCATCAGAGCTCTTTGCACGATTACGTACCATGGCCTTTTTATCAATGGGTGACATCTAGGGCCGTTCCGGTGGTTCCGGACATTGAAGTTCGATCGTGGCTGGATTATTTTACTAAATGGGTGGAAGCAGAAGCTGTATCCCGAATCTCGGCAGACCGGGTCCGGCGTTTTTATTGGAGAAGTATCATCTGCCGATTTGGATTACCTCGTGTCATTGTTTCGGATAATGGGGCACAATTTGCAAGTACTTCGGTAGTGGAGTTCTGCGAGGGCTCGGAATTCAAAACAAATTCATGTCCGTAGAGCATCCGCAGTAAATGGGCGGTGAGTGGCCAACAAGGTCATACTTAATGCAATGAAAAGAAGCTGGATTCGGCCAAAGGTTTATGGGCACAATGTCTACACGAAGTTTTATGGGCATACCATACCACAGTCCATTCCACAACGCAAGAGACTCCTTTCCGGATGGTTTTTGGTGCTGATGCCATGATTCCGGTGGAAGTAGTTTTACCCTCTTGGCGTCGGGAAAATTTTGAAGACGAGGCCAATAAACAAGCTCTGAATGAAGAGGCGGATTTCTTGGACGAGATAAGAGACTCGGACCATGTCGGGAAGTAGCGCCAACAGAGGATGACTAGACGTTTCAACGAAGTAAAGCGAGGGTTCAAGGTTGAGATTTGGTACTTAAGAAAATAACCGATCCTACCAAGAAGGGTAAGCTAGATCCCAATGGAGGGACCATTGGTCTCGAAGAATTACAAAAGCGAGCCTACAAGTTGGAGACTTTGGACGGATCAATTACCAAGGACTTGGAATGTTGCAAGTCTTAAGTTTTATTTTAGTTAAATATATTTATGTAAAAATAATTGGTGCACTCTTTCCCTAGGCAAGGGCCGGGTTTTAATGAGGCATCTATCTAATGAAATTATATTGACATCGATCTGTGGCAAATGGCGACATCTTAAGCTGGTCTATGATCGTCTTCGACCACGGAAGGCTCTCCCATGAGGAATACTCCTTGGTCAACCTCGCTTGAGGCTCGAACCCTATGGCGGCATCGCTAAGCTCGGTCTATGATCGTCTTCACCATGGAAAGGCTCTCCCATGAGGAATACCTTGGTCAACCTCGCCGAGGCTCACGAACCCTATGGCGACATCGCTAAGCTCGGTCTATGATCGCCTTTCGACCACGGAAGGCTCTGTTCATGAGGAATACTCCTGGTCAACCTCGCCGAGGCTCAACCTATGGCGACGTCGCTAAGCTCGGTCTATGATCGTCTTCACCACGGAAAGGCTCTTCCATGAGGAATACTCCTTGGTCAACCTCGCTTGAGGCTCGAACCCTATGGCGGCGCCGCTAAGCTCGATCTATGATCGTCTTCGATCCGGAAAGGTTCTTCACGCGAGTACTCCTCGGATCGACCTTCAAAAATGAATAAAAAAAATATAATCGAGTTGCATCGGCGTTCCTTCAACACTCTCTCCGGTCTCGTGCCGATGTTACTGGAGGTGTATGTTGGGGTTGTGAACAATTGTTATGTGATTTTTCTAAAACCATTAGGATTGCTTGTCGCATCCAATGGCTCGGGGCTCATAAGTACTACATAAAAGTTCACATGTGCAAGAAATGAACAAAAGGCAAAACTGAAATTAATAGCAAAATTCGAAAGCAATTAAAATAGCAGGCAAATATTCAAGTACAAAATGCATCCGCCAAAAGGGATGACTAACTATGGAAATTCTAAAAACAAAGAAATCAAGGATTGGGGTTGGCGAGTTGGCATCCACCTTAGCGTTTCGCTAATGGTGGTCTCGCTATCATCTTCATCAACCTCCACCAGCTTCCCATCAACAATAGTCTTGAAGAAGTCAACCTCGATGATGTGGGTAAAGGCTGACTTGAGCTTTGCCTCAAAAGCTATGTCCCTGCATCTAACATACCCATCGGGAGTTCTTCAATGCTTCCTGCTCGGGCATGATTTTTCAGAATCCTGGAACTTGGTGGACATTTGGGCGAGCTCATCTTCCAAAGTCTTTATCCGTTTGCTTGCCTCCGAATTCTTCTCTTTAAGACTTGTAATGTTGCCAGCTGCTTCGGAGAGTTTGTTCTTGAATACATCATTGGCGTTGAGAAGGAATTGCTCGTTGTCGTTAGCCTCTTGACCGCCTCTAACTCGCTTTTCTTTTCTCCACATGATCACCGATTCAAACAGACTTGGTGAACACACACCTCATAAGGTATGAGCTCGGTGATTGGTGATCTGTGAACCAGGGTCAACTTGTTCACGTCGGTTGTGGCGTTGAGATGGTCATACAAAACTTAAGGCCGTCGGTTGGCAGCCGAACCGATTCTCGAAGAAAAGAGCTATCACCAACTTCCTTCAAATTGGAGATGGCCATCAAAGTTGGTTTCGTTCCCATACGGTCTTGACTTTTGGGGATAGACTCGGTGGTTCAGTGGGCGAGAGGAAGCGAATGGCGTTTGTTTCGCAGCGGATCACGGGTCGTGGCGTTCTTTTTCTTCTTGGACGCGCTTCCAGCCCGCCAAATTGGACTTGGTCTCGGAGGGACCGCTTTGCCCATTGGGCAAGACTTCACCATTAGCTTCTGTTCTTTACGGATATATCAATCATCTTATCTGTGGAAAATAAAATGAAGAAAAGAAGTTAAACATACAAATAAAGTATAGAATAGTAAAGATAGTCGAGAAGTTCTTACCTAGGAAGTCGGGGAAGTCGGGGACTTCCTTGGGAGACAGGGCAAGTAAATCCTTGACCCGAATCGGTCTGAAAGAGTCCAGAATTTCTAAAGAGAGGATCTCGGTATCACTTAAGCTGTCGTAATCAAACCGGAGATAGGGAGTGGATCACAAGTCCAGTACAAAGGGAACTTGTGATGCCCGTTAGAGCCATATATAACATAGGGGCACCGAGACCCACATCTCACTCGGATAAAGCGCTCTTTGTAGCCCTTAAAATTGGAGGTATAGGCTTGGAGGAAACTTCTTTTCGGGATGCCACTGATGGCAACCCGTTTGCTCGCTTTATTTGAAAAAGAGAAGAACAAACCAATGGTGGGGGTTATAGGTGGCTCGCAAATTATCTCCGGATGAAACCCCAAATTGTTGGGACAGTTGGGAGGAGCTAGGTTGATGGTGCAGAGGATATCGTCAAGTCGGAGAGTGGGAATTGAATGCCAAATTCCTCGATCACTCCATAAAAGTAAAACCACTCGCTTCAACTCCACGGGACGGATCATACACTCTCTCCATTCACGTGATTCTAAAATTACATCATCTTCGTCTCCTGACGAGACTCTGTAGGGAGAAGTGCGCCGATTTCTTCATCTTGTATCGGGCTTCGCTTAAAGCCAACTTCCTTTGATCGACGGTTGGTTTCCATTATTAGCTCCACCGAACTCAAGAGTCGGTCGAATCACTTTCGAAGTAAAAACTTTCAAACCACATCCACAACTCTCTTTAGGTCATCGTCCTTTTGACATTCCTCACCTCACGCATTTCGAACAGGGTTTTTCGCTCTTCATCTCCTAAATGGATTTTGCGATCAAGTCATCGCATTCCCTAATAATGACCATGTTTAGGATTGAAACAAAAATAGTATAAAGAAAGAGCGTACGAGTTGATGATTGGTGATTGTGTGAGGGTTTTGAAGCGTCGGGCAAAGATTGAAGTGGGTTTGAGAATATGTAGAGGAGGAATTCGTGGAAGGCAAATAAATGAAATATAATGAGTTGGCAGGAAAGAGGCATAAAATCGGTTTTTCCACTTATAGAGCAATCGGAAGCCCAAGTTAATTTTGGTGTCACGTGGGGCACGTCTGCGTTCTAAGAAAAATCAAAGAAAAAATATAACACATCTCGCTAGGGATTAAGGGTTCAACTGTTTGGTCGACGGATTCAAGAGGCTTAAAAGCGACCAAGGGCTTATGATCATACACAAAATCCTCACCGAGATGGATGCGGATGCAAGGATCCGGATAGGTCTCGACCATCGAGAGGAGATCTAAGTCCGACTTGGATCTCGGGGAGAGACACGAGGATGGTTTCGGCCCGAAGTGTAGCTCGGCAGTTACTCTAGTAGGAATGGTTGAATAGCCGTTATGAAGATGAAGAGTTCCTAGAATCTTTATGAGACGTTACTAGTGAATGATTACAAGCTGTAACAGTTAACTCCTTGCCTTCAAAGCCATGGTTAATGAGTGAGGCGATTCGGAAGGAAAGAAATAGCTTCAAGGAAGGAATGATATAAATAGGGCTCCGCCAAATAAGCAAGACACTTACAAGCTTGGAACTTGAGTTACGATACTTAAGCTTCCAAATCCTAAAATCATTCTAATAAGGTTTTTCCGCAAGAACATTTGGCCCAAGGGGCCTCGGTGAAATCATTCGAGCCACACAAGCGAAAAAAAAAGATCGGACGACAATGTCTCAAACATCACCAACAAGATCCACCGGATCTCACTCGATTCTGGCCATGATCGATGACTTGCGCCCGCATAACGAAACACTTCAGGATAATGTTCAAGCCCTTCAACTGAGGGGCTTGGATGAGGCAGAGGATCATGAAGTAGAGCCTCTGGAGCCGCAACCTTTGTCTCGAGCGATCGAGGATCTGTTCGTGATAATTTCAAACCCCTGTCTGGCATCATACGATGGCAAGACGGACCCAGAGCACATCATCGCGATTAACAACACGATGGCACTCATTGAGCAAACTCGCTCAAGTGCAAGCGATGGCCGTACCTTCGGAGAATCGGTCTTGCGCTGGTATATGGGGCTTCCCCGGTTGTCCGTAGTGAGCTATCAAGACTTCAACCGGAAAATCATTCAGCAGTTATATGTATTTTTTTTGAAAATCTTTATATTTTAAATATGCAAAAGAAAAAGAATAATTCAAGGTTACTTACTTAAAACAACTTGACTTGGGAAAATCATATCAAAGGCATACATGTCATTAACCCTCACATCTCCATTCCATTTGAAAATACACTTTCTCTATTTTCAAATATTTCAACTTTTAGATAAATTTGTAATTTCACACAGATCAATATTAAAATAAATTGTAGAATGAAGTTAAATTTATTTAGAATAAATAAATCACATATATATTTCAAACTTCTATCTCATTTGATTTTAAATTATATATATATATATATATATATATATATATATATATATATATATATACATCAATTTTTGAATGAACATAAAAAGTTATAATTTGTTTATAAATAGAAATGGAAGAGTATATGTTTAGTTTATCTATCTTCTTTTATCATTATAATAATTTCAAAATACAAAATAGGTATGAAATACTCTTTTATTGTTTTAACGGTTGATTTTGTTTTCATCCAAAATTGTTATATATATATATATATATATATATATATATATATATATATATATATATGTTGATATAAAATTATTTTTCAAAACTCTCAAACAAAGCCTAAATAAAAATATTTTATTGAACCTTCTCAATCGGGATTAGGAACACTACAAGCTACATATTAAAAAATTAACACCTAACACAAAATTTGTTTATATATTTCAACTTTTAGATAAATTTTTAATTTCACTGGATCAATATTAAAATAAATTGTAGAATGAAGTTAAATTATTTAGAATAAATAAATCACATATATATTTCAATCTTCTATCTCATTTGATTTTAAATTCTATATATATATATATATATATATATATATATATATATATATATATATATATATATATATATATATATATATATATATATATATATATATATATATATATATATATATATATATATATATATATATATATATATATATATATATATATTTTGAATGAATATAAAAAGTTAAAATTTGTTTATATATATATTTTGATATAAAATTATTTTTCAAAACTCTCAATCAAAGCTTAAATGAAAACATTTTACTTAAACTTATCAATCAATCGGAATTAGGAACACTACAAGCTACATAAAAACATTAACGCCTAACACAAATTATGATAAAACAGCTATTTTACAATAAAAATCATATTTGAGATTAATATTCGTAGTTTTAAAATATGTAGAAAAGAATAACGTTAGCTGTATTTTTTTTTGAAAACCTTTATATTTTAAAGATGCAAAAGAAAAAGAATTTGGCTTTTTGACGTTTAAATTTTAGTTTTAACCAAATCACATAAGTAAATATTACTATATAATTCAACGTTAATTACTTAAAACAACATGACTTGGGAAAATTTTATCAAAGGCATACATGTCATTAACTCTCACATCTCCATTTAAAAATACACTTTCTCTATTTTCAAATATTTCAACTTTTAGATAAATTTGTAATTTCACCAGATCAATAATAAAATAAATTGTAGAATGAAGTTAAATTATTTAGAATAAATAAATCACATATATATTTCAATCTTCTATCTCATTTGATTTTAAATTATATATATATATATATAGATATAGATAGATAAATAGGTTAAATACATTAATTTTTGAAAGAATATAAAAAGTTAAAATTTGCTTATAAATAGAAACGGAAGAGTATGTGTTTAGTTTATCTATCTTCTTTTATCATTATAATATTTTAAAAATACAAAATAGGTAAGAAATACTCTTTTATTGTTTTAACTGTTGATTTTGGTTTTTATGCAAAAGAAAAAGAATAATTCAAGGTTACTTACTTAAAACAACTTGACTTGGGGAAATTATATCAAAAGCATACATGTCATTAACCCTCACATCTGCATTCGAAAATACACTTTCTCTATTTTCAAATATTTCAACTTTTAGATAAATTTATAATTTCACCAAGATCAATATTAAAATAAATTGTAGAATGAAGTTAAATTTATTTAGATTAAATAAATCACATATATATTTCAATCTTCTATCTCATTTGATTTTATATATATATATATATATATATATATATATATATATATATATATATATATATATATATATATATATATATATATATATATATATATATATATATATATATATATATATATATATATATATATATATATATATATATATATATGATAGATAAATAGTTACCAATAATACATAAAAAAATGTGAGAAAATATTAATTATTAATCTACAATATACAATTTCTCTCACATAAATAAATGAATGTGAGAGAATATTGTTTACTTTGGCAAGTGGTTGGTTTTACTTTGGCAAGTTCAGATGTATACTTAACTTTTTGATGTTGATAAAGTGAGAGATTATGGCAGAGTTATGTTCTGTGCTTCTCATTATTTAAATATGTTATGTGTTTATAAAGTAAGAGATTGTGGCAAAATTATGTTGTGTGCTTCTCATTATTCAAATATGGAAAGCGAAGTTTCACATATAGCACACCCAAATATAACTTTCAGGATGATTCACATGTGCACATGCGAAACCCCCTCGATATTTTAAAATCTAACGTTTATATATTATAATGTGCAAAAGGGTGTCTTCGCATATGCGAATTCACAAGTGGTGAAGATCAGTGCTACTTAGTGAGAAATCCAAACAAATAGGATAACTATTTGTCACAGATCAATACCTACATAAGAGACTAAACCAAATCAAATTAAGATCACTTAAAATATACAAAAAAAAATGATTATAACGATTCTCTATTTATTTAAAATAATTATTTAAAATAATAAAAAATGATTATAACTATTGCGTAAAAAACAAATATTTCAATAATTATGTTGTTTATATATGGCTTATTTCATTCAATTATAATTAAATCTTATATTATATTTCAATAATTAATTAAATATTTTAGGAAATATGAAATTTTGATTTCATCCAACAAATGATTAATCGACACTTATTTAAGTAAAATGACTATGATTATAGTATGAAGTAAAAGCAAATAAAATAAAATTCTAAGGAGTATAAACAGAGAAAAAGTCTCTCTTACGCAAAAACCTGAACGTATTTACTTCTCTTCTCTACATTTACTTCGACTTCTCTTCTTGACTTTTACTTCAATCAAATCCTTTCCATTTTCCAACTCCACCCTATCATTGAATTCATTCATTAACCTCAATATAAAGTTAATAGGATTAATATTCTTAAAATAAATTATTTCACCTAAATGTTGCTTGTTATATATTACACTACACCATTGCTACTACTGCTTCTTGATTTCACTTAAATATTACTCCATTTTAAGTGTAATTAACATCAACAGACATAGACAGCAGAACAATGTCAAGAACAACATGCAGAGTTTCCCGTTTGGCTCCCCACCATAAAGAGACCTAAGTTTTGAAGGTCAGCACGTAGAGCAAGTTTAATAACAACTTTAAACTCCATGTCCCTCCTGCATAAAATAATTTAATCAAATAAACTTAAAATAAAATAAATAGACACAACTTAAACATGAAATCAATTATCAAGGTCTCTTACTACCATCATAAATTGAAAGTCTATTTCTCGGGCGATAAACTAATATAAACAACCTAACCAAAAGTAGCACCAAATTATTGAGTCCAACAAATTACTATTAAGTAGGATTCTCAACCAAGTTTTCCAACTTGTATCTTTCATCAGCAACACTCAATATCCTTACTGCCAATAGCCCAACAACACTCAATATCTTCCCTGCCAATAGCTCAACATTTATTGCATTAAAAATAGCAACGCTGACAATAGGACACCTCTTGGCATCTACACACCCAAAAATCATTATTTGCCAATAGCTCAATTTGTTGCATTAAAAATAGCAACGCTGACAATAAGACACCTCTTGGCATCTACACACCCAAAAATCATTATTTTTAGTATGAAATAGATAGATAAATCATAATTATTTGTAACAAACAGATAGATGTGTATCATATATTTATTATTTTGTTTTTATTTTGCATTAATGAAATTTGTCGATTTTGTTTTGCATTAATGAAATTCCAATCAGTATTTATAATACGTGAGTTTATATTTAAAATCAAAGTTTATCCACAAGAAGATTTCGTGATATACCAAGAGCTAAAAATTGAAAGGTTTTACATTGAAAGTAACCAAATAATTAATACTTTGTTTTGCATTAAAGAAATTTCGATCATTATTTATAACCCGTGAGTTTCCATTTAAAAGCAAAGTTTATTAAATACAATTATTTTAGTGAGATAAAAAAAACAAACTTTGGCCATTTAAAGAAAATGCACTTTTAAAGTTTTCCAAAACATACTATTTTCTTTTATATATATATATATATATATATATATATATATATATATATATATATATATATATATATATATATATATATATATATATATATATATATATATATATATATATATATATGATAGATAAATAGTTATCAATAATACATTAAAAAATGTGAGAAAATATTAATTATTAATCTACCATATAAAAATGTTTTAAAAAGTAGGAAATTTCTTTCCGTACCCAGTAGTCTTTTTTAGTCCTATTGGTGAATTATGCAGAAAAGCAAATGGAAGAGTTTAGTGTAGAATCTATTTTTTTGTTTCTTTTGTTATGTTACCTCCATAGGTAACTCACTCACACAATTTAATTGTGAGAGAATATTATTTACTTTGGCAAGTGGTTGGTGCTATTTGAATTTACTGTGAAAGAATCTTTCTGCTCCATTAGGGATCTTTTTCCCTGTTCATTCATTCAGATGTACACTTAATTTTTCGATATTGATAAAGTGAGAGATTGTGACACACTTATGTTCTATGCTTCTCATTATTAAAATATGTTATGTGTTTATAAGTGAGAGATTGTGGCAAACTTATGTTCTGTGCTTCTCATTATTCAAATATGGAAATGGAAGTTTCACATGGAGCACACCCGAATATAACTTTCAGCAAGATTCACATGTGCACATGCGAAACCCCCTCAATATTTTAAAATCTAACGTTTAAATATTAAAGCGTGCAAAGGGTGTCTTATGCGAATTCACAAGTGGGGAAAATCACCGCTACTTAGACAAAGATCCCCCAAAAATTCCAATTATACACTATACATATTATTATTAATATTTTTTGGTTTTCAGTGGTGAAAATCATCGCTCAGTGAGAAATTCCCAAAAAATATCAATTATACACTATACACGTTAATATATAACAATAATTTAAGTAATATTTGTCACAGATCAATACCTAAATAAGAGATTAAACCAAATCAAATTAAGATCACTTAAAATATACACAAAAAAAATGATTATAATGATTCTCTATTTATTTAAAATAATTATTTAAAATAATTAAAAAAATGATTATAACTATTCTCTATTTATTTAATATAGTTATTTTATTCAATTATATTATAAATATCTAACTATTGCGTAAAAAACAAATATTTTAATAATTATGTTGTTTAAATATGGCTTATTTCATTCAATTATAATTAAATCTTAAATTATATTTCAATAATTAATTAAATATTTTAGGAAATATGAAATTTTGATTTCATCCAACAAATGATTAATTGACACTTATTTAAATAAAATGACTATGATTATAGTATGAAGTAAAAGTAAATAAAATAAAATTATAAGGAGTATAAACAGAGAAAAATTCTCTCTTACGCGAAAATCTGAACGTATTTACTTCTCTTCTCTACATTTACTTCAACTTCTCTTCTCGACATTTACTTCAATCAAATCCTTTCCATTTCCCAAGTCCACCCTATCATTCAATTTATTCATTAACCTCAATATAAAGTTAATAGGATTAATTAAAATAAATTATTTCACCTAAATGTTGTTGGTTATATATTACACTACACCATTGCTACTCATTTCTTGATTTCACTTAAATATTACACCATTTTAAGTGTAATTAGCATCAACAGACATAGACAGCAGAACAATGTCAAGAACAACATGCAGAGTTTCCTGTCAGTTTGGCTCCCCACCATAAAGAGACCTAAGTTTTGAAGGTCAAGACGTGAGCAAGTTTAATAACAACTTTAAACTCCATGTCCCTCGCATAAAATAATTTAATCAAATAAAATTAAAATAAAATAAATAGACACAACTTAAACATGAAAATCAATTATCAAGGTCTCTTACTAGCATCATAAATTGGAAGTCTCTTTCCCAGGCGATAAACTAACATAAACATCATAAATAGAAGTAGCACCAAATTATTGAGTCCAACAAATTTAGGATTCCCAACCAAGTTTTCTAACTTGTATCTTTCATCAACACTCAATATCCTTACGCCAATAGCCCAACAACACTCAATATCTTCCATAATAGCTCAACATTTGTTGCATTAAAAATAGCCGACAATAGGACACCTCTTGGCATCTACACACCAAAAATCATTATTTGCCAATAGCTCAATTTGTTGCATTAAAAATAGCAACGCTGACAATAAGACACCTCTTGGCATCTACACACCCAAAAATCATTATTTTTAGTAAGAAATAGATAGATAAATCATAATTATTTGTAACAAACAGATAGATGTGTATCATATATTTATTATTTTGTTTTTATTTTGCATTAATGAAATTTCGGTCGATTTTTGTTTTGCATTAATGAAATTCCAATCAGTATTTATAATACGTGAGTTTATATTTAAAATCAAAGTTTATCCACAATAAGATTTCGTGAAAGTAACCAAATAATTAATACTTTGTTTTGCATTAAAGAAATTTCGATCATTATTTATAACCCGTGAGTTTTCATTTAAAAGCAAAGTTTATTAAATAATATTATTTTAGTGAGATAAAAAACACAAACTTTGGCCATTTAAAGAAAATGCACTTTTAAATTTTTCCAAAACATACAATTTTCTTTTATATATATGATAGATAAATAGTTATCAATAATACATTAAAAAAATGTGAGAAAATATTAATGATTAATCTACCATATAAAAATGTTTTAAAAAAGTAGGAAATTTCTTTCCACCCAAGAGTCGTTTTAGGCCTATTGGTGAATTATGCAGAAAAGCAAATGGAAGAGTTTAGTGTAGAATCTATTTTTTGGTTTCTTTTGTTATGTTACCTCCATAGGTCACTCACTCACACAATTTAATTATATTTAATTATTTATCACAGTGAGAGAATATTATTTACTTTGGCAAGTGGTTGGTGCTATTTGAATTTACTGTGAATGAATCTTTCTGCTCCATTAGGTTCTTTTTCCCTGTTCGTTCATTCATTCATATGTACACTTAACTTTTTGATATTGATAAAGTGAGAGATTGTGGCAGACTTATGTTCTATGCTTCTCATTATTCAAATATGTTATGTGTTTATAAGTGAGAGATTATGGCAAACTTATGTTTTGTGCTTCTCATTATTCAAATATGGAAAGAGAAGTTTCACATGGAGCACACCCGAATATAACTTTCAGGATGATTCACATGTGCACATGCGAAACCCCCTCAATATTTTAAAGTCTAACGTTTAAATATTTAAAACGTGCAAAAGGGTGTCTTCGCATATGCGAATTCACAAGTGGGGAAAATCACCGCTATTTAGACAAAAATTCCCCAAAAATTCCAATTATACACTATACATATTATTATTAATATTTTTGGGTTTTTCAGTGGTGAAATTCACCGCTACTCAGTGAGAAATTCCCAAAAAATATCAATTATACACTATACACGTTAATATATAACAATAATTTAAGTAATATAAAAACAAATAGGATAAATATTTGTCACAGATCAATACCTAAATAAGAGATTAAACCAAATCAAATTAAGATCACTTAAAATATACAAAAAAAATTATTATAACGATTCTCTATTTATTTAAAATAATTATTTAAAATAATTAAAAAAATGATTATAACTATTCTCTATTTATTTAATATAGTTATTTTATTCAATTATATTATAAATATCTAACTATTGTGTAAAAAACAAATATTTCAATAATTATGTTGTTTAAATATAGCTTATTTCATTCAATTATAATTAAATCTTATATTATATTTCAATGATTAATTAAATATTTTAGGAAATATGAAATTTTGATTTCATCCAACAAATGATTAATTGACACTTATTTAAATAAAATGACTATGATTATAGTATGAAGTAAAAGTAAATAAAATAAAATTATAAGGAGTATAAACAGAGAAAAATTCTCTCTTACGCGAAAATCTGAACGTATTTACTTCTCTTCTCTACATTTACTTCAACTTCTCTTCTCGACATTTACTTCAATCAAATCCTTTCCATTTCCCAAGTCCACCCTATCATTCAATTTATTCATTAACCTCAATATAAAGTTAATAGGATTAATTAAAATAAATTATTTCACCTAAATGTTGTTGGTTATATATTACACTACACCATTGCTACTACTGTTTCTTGATTTCACTTAAATATTACACCATTTTAAGTGTAATTAGCATCAACAGACATAGACAGCAGAACAATGTCAAGAACAACATGCAGAGTTTCCTGTCAGTTTGGCTCCCCACCATAAAGAGACCTAAGTTTTGAAGGTCAGCACGTAGAGCAAGTTTAATAACAACTTTAAACTCCATGTCCCTCCTGCATAAAATAATTTAATCAAATAAAATTAAAATAAAATAAATAGACACAACTTAAACATGAAAATCAATTATCAAGGTCTCTTACTACCATCATAAATTGAAAGTCTCTTTCCCGGGCGATAAACTAACATAAACAACCTAACAAAAAGTAGTACCAAATTATTGAGTCCAACAAATTACTATGTTGCATTAAAAATAGCAACGCTGACAATAGGATACCTCTTGGCATCTACACACCCAAAAATCATTATTTTTAGTAAGAAATAGATAGATAAATCATAATTATTGGTAACAAACAGATAGATGTGTATCATATATTTATTATTATTTTTTTATTTTGCATTAATGAAGTTTTGGTCAACTTTTGTTTTGCATTAATGAAATTCCAATCAGTATTTATAATACGTGAGTTTATATTTAAAATCAAAGTTTATCCACAAGAAGATTTCGTGATATACCAAGAGCTAAAAATTGAAAGGTTTTACATTGAAAGTAACCAAATAATTAATACTTTGTTTTGCATTAAAGAAATTTCGATCATTATTTATAACCCGTGAGTTTTCATTTAAAAGCAAAGTTTATTAAATACAATTATTTTAGTGAGATAAAAAAAACAAACTTTGGCCATTTAAAGAAAATGCACTTTTAAAGTTTTCCAAAACATACTATATATATATATATATATATATATATATATATATATATATATATATATATATATATATATATATATATATATATATATATATATATATATATATATATATATATATATATATATATATATATGATAGATAAATAGTTATCAATAATACATTAAAAAATGTGAGAAAATATTAATTATTAATCTACCATATAAAAATGTTTAAAAAAGTAGGAAATTTCTTTCCGTACCCAGTAGTCTTTTTAGGCCAGTAGTCTTTTTTAGTCCTATTGGTGAATTATGCAGAAAAGCAAATGGAAGAGTTTAGTGTAGAATCTATTTTTTGGTTTCTTTTGTTATGTTACCTCCATAGGTAACTCACTCACACAATTTAATTGTGAGAGAATATTATTTACTTTGGCAAGTGGTTGGTGCTATTTGAATTTACTGTGAAAGAATCTTTCTGCTCTATTAGGGATCTTTTTCCCTGTTCATTCATTCAGATGTACACTTAATTTTTCGATATTGATAAAGTGAGAGATTGTGACAGACTTATGTTCTATGCTTCTCATTATTAAAATATGTTATGTGTTTATAAGTGAGAGATTGTGGCAAACTTATGTTCTGCTTCTCATTATTCAAATATGGAAATGGAAGTTTCACATGGAGCACACCCGAATATAACTTTCAGCAAGATTCACATGTGCACATGCGAAACCCCCTCAATATTTTAAAATCTAACGTTTAAATATTAAAACGTGCAAAAGGGTGTCTTCGCATATGCGAATTCACAAGTGGGGAAAATCACCGCTACTTAGACAAAAATCCCCCAAAAATTCCAATTATACACTATACATATTATTATTAATATTTTTGGGTTTTCAGTGGTGAAAATCATCGCTACTCAGTGAGAAATTCCCAAAAAATATCAATTATACACTATACACGTTAATATATAACAATAATTTAAGTAATATTTGTCACAGATCAATACCTAAATAAGAGATTAAACCAAATCAAATTAAGATCACTTAAAATATACAAAAAAAAATGATTATAATGATTCTCTATTTATTTAAAATAATTATTTAAAATAATTAAAAAAATGATTATAACTATTCTCTATTTATTTAATATAGTTATTTTATTCAATTATATTATAAATATCTAACTATTGCGTAAAAAACAAATATTTTAATAATTATGTTGTTTAAATATGGCTTATTTCATTCAATTATAATTAAATCTTAAAGTATATTTCAATAATTAATTAAATATTTTAGGAAATATGAAATTTTGATTTCATCCAACAAATGATTAATTGACACTTATTTAAATAAAATGACTATGATTATAGTATGAAGTAAAAGCAAATAAAATAAAATTATAAGGAGTATTAACAGAGAAAAACTCTCTCTTACGCGAAAACCTGAACGTATTTACTTCTCTTCTCTACATTTACTTCAACTTCTCTTCTCGACATTTACTTCAATCAAATCCTTTCCATTTCCCAAGTCCACCCTATCATTCAATTTATTCATTAACCTCAATATAAAGTTAATAGGATTAATTAAAATAAATTATTTCACCTAAATGTTGTTGGTTATATATTACACTACACCATTGCTACTACTGTTTCTTGATTTCACTTAAATATTACACCATTTTAAGTGTAATTAGCATCAACAGACATAGACAGCAGCAATGTCAAGAACAACATGCAGAGTTTCCTGTCAGTTTGGCTCCCCACCATAAAGAGACCTAAGTTTTGAAGGTCAGCACGTAGAGCAAGTTTAATAACAACTTTAAACTCCATGTCCCTCCTGCATAAAATAATTTCATCAAATAAAATTAAAATAAAATAAATAGACACAACTTAAACATGAAAATCAATTATCAAGGTCTCTTACTACCATCATAAATTGGAAGTCTCTTTCCCAGGTGATAAACTAACATAAACATCATAAATAGAAGTAGCACCAAATTATTGAGTCCAACAAATTTAGGATTCCCAACAAAGTTTTCTAACTTGTATCTTTCATCGGCAACACTCAATATCCTTACTGCCAATAGCTCAACAACACTCAATATCTTCCCTGCCAATAGCCCAACAACACTCAATATCTTCCCTGCCAATAGCTCAGCATTTGTTGCATCAAAAATAGCAACGCTGACAACAGGACACATCTATTTGTAAGAAATAGATAGATGTGTATCATATATTTATTATTTTGTTTTTATTTTGCATTAATGAAATTTTGGTCAATTTTTCTTTTGCATTAATGAAATTCCAATCAGTATTTAAAATAGTGAGGTTATATTTAAAATCAAAGTTTATCCATAGAAGATTTCGTGATATACCAAGAGCTAAAAATTGAAAGGTTTTACATTGAAAGTAACGGATAATTATTACTTTGTTTTGCATTAAAGAAATATCGATCATTATTTATAACCCGTAAGTTTACATTTAAAAGCAAAGTTTATTAAATAATATTTTTTAGTGAGATAAAAAAAACAAACTTTGGCCATTTAAAGAAAATGCACTTTTAAATTTTTCCAAAACATACTATTTTCTTATATATATGATAGATAAATAGTTACCAATAATACATTAAAAAAATGTGAGAAATTATTAATTATTAATTTACCATATAAAAATGTTAAAAAAACAGGAAATTGAAATTTCTTCCCACACCTAGTAGTCTTTTTTTAGGCCTACTGGTGAATAATGCAGAAAAGCAAATGAGACAATATTATTTACTTTGGCAAGTGGTTGGTGCTATTTGAATTTATTGTGAAAGAATCTTTCTGCTCCATTAGGGTTCTTTTCCCTGTTCATTCATTCAGATGAACACTAAACTTTTTGATGTTGATAAAGTGAGAGATTGTGACTTATGTTCGTGCTTCTCATTATTCAAAATGTTATGTGTTTATAAACGAGAGATTGTGGCAAACTTATGTTCGTGCTTCTAATTATTCAAATATGGAAAGGGAAGTTTCTCATGTAGCACACCCGAATATAACTTTCAGAATGATTCACATGTGCATATGCGAAACACCCTTAATAGTGACCGAAGGGAGTACATTACTAGCACAACTCTTGAAAATATTATAATGTGTCTAAATTTCGAAGATACATTTTCGGACGCACCAAACACATACAATCAAGGTTATTTTTGAATTAGACCTAAAATTTGTGCTTAGTTTTTTGAATTAGACCTAAAATTTGTGCTTAGTTTTAATCTGGAGATACATCTTCATAAATCTTACAAAGATATATTTCTGAAGCGAATTAAACCAGAAGTAGAAAGCAAAAAGTTGACAAAACAAAAGCAAAAATAAAAAAGTGGGCAAAACGAAATTACCATTGATATCATAAAATCACCACTACATAAGGGATTTTAACATAGATCAAACATTACATTTAAATATCCAAGTGGACATTGCAACATCTTCATTATATCTTCGACTGATCTTGAAATCGTCGCATCCATCTCGATCGAAACTTTTGATTCTAAACGGAAAAAGTATTCCACGCAGTGTTTAAATCTGCGCCCATCTTCATATCAAAGTTGATGTACTAAGTCTTTCATTCTTTGTCAGCGGATCGTGAACGATACTCGATATTCACAATTTTTTATTGTCGCCGTATAGTAGGATCTCTCGCAGTGTGTATTTCAGATCTTCAAAAAGGGTGTACTCATTGACCTTAAATGCATGTGAGGGTTTCACACTGTTAAAGTAAACATTTTCGATATGCCAAATGATATTCATTATGGTGTAATGTGTTTTGGTATCAAACAATGAGACAAGAGCCCCATATTTATAGTAGTTGTAGGTAATTATGGACCTCAGAAATTCTATCTTTTACCAGAGGTTGTTTCAGAAATGTATATCTGGTACCACATTGTTATCTTAATCTAGAGATGTATTCCTGGAACCTCTTAGAACATAATACAATTTTGTTCAAGACATAAACATAACATGTAATAAATGCATAATTTTTTGACAAACTTCAAAATATATATTAGACATCATTAACATTAATACAATGTTACATACAATAAATTGATAAAGAAATACTAAAATAACCAAAAGAGTTATCGCCAGTAACATCTATAACTATTGGTGTTACCCTTTTTGATTTTTGCTAATTTGATTCTCTTTCAATCTCACTCAATTTGATGAACTCTTGCATCCTTTCAACAAAATGGTCTGGCCAAGTCTCCGCTTTGGTTATTGAATGAGTTGTCCACTCTAATGATGTAAGAGATATAGGACAGTTTGGTTTCAAATAAACGTGAACAAAATGTCGTGGATTGGAAATCTATGCAACATACATGATACAATCATTTAGATTTTGAGGTAGTGCAGTGCACAATGAAAAAAATGTTTTCGAGAAAATTTATTTTGTCAGATTAATACACACTCTATCACACACACTTTCTATGAGATGACCCATTTTAGAGAAGCACATCCATTTATCCTTCGATGCATGTCCACTAATGCAAGGAACAAGAAAGTGATAAATTGCTCCAAAAATTCTTTATTCTCATATAGTCGTGTGTATGATTCTTTATTTCCCCTCAACTCTTGGATAAGTTTATAGCGCACAAGTGTGTGATCCTCTTCTTTTTACCGAGAAAAATAGAAACTGTTCGAAATTCGCAGTTACCGTCACCCTCTACATTGACGACCCGTTTAATATATTTGTGCATAAAAACCAGCATTTCGTTAATGAATGAAATTTTTTGTACAGGCAATGAATTAGGTGGTTTGTTGAAGCGATTTCCCTTGAAAACACTTTCTTGAGATTTTGGAGTTGATGAATTCGGAAAAAGTTTGTCAACATGTTTAAAATATGAAGGAGACCACATCGTTGAATTGTCATTTGGTGTAGGTTTAACCTTCTTATGAGCTCTTTTTGTTTTTACCGGTTGAGACGGTGATTTCAAGTCTGTGATTTTCGGATATGTAATATTCCTCAATTTCTCTTTAATGTGGAGTTTCATATTGTCATCGACTTTCAAAAATTTATCTTGTATAACTTTCTATTTGGTCAAGATAGAGATATTTGATTTACCATCTTCCATGACACCATCATCATCATCAAACCCAAGCCTTTTCCAGTGAGTGCAAACTTCATCTACTCGTATCGGGCTATCAAGTCCGACCTTTTTAGATATAAGACAAGCACATGGAAGATTGTGCGTTTTCACAAGCGTGCAACCACACTTTGAGCTATCAGAACCTACATTATCAGCTCTTTTGGCTCTATGTAAAATAGAATTCATACCTTCTCGAGATATGTTGTCGACCAACTATAATAAAGATTATTGTGTTTGTATCTCATTATATTGATTTTGGATCATTTTGGTTCACAGAGTCCCAATATCTATACAAATCACCCTTACTATTTCCCAACCATTTCTTCAGAGTATCATGGACAAGCTTGTTAGAATACGACGACTTATGTAAAAGGGATGAATAGATCCCCAATTAAAAATAACTTTAAAAATAATTATTTAAAAACTTATTTGAAAAATAATGTTGAGCGGAAGGTTTTTGGCATAGATCAAAATAGTAGCCTAAACGAACCTAGTTATTAGAAACTCGGATATGCACAAACTATATAAAATTACGATAATGATAAAATCAATCAACATAATAATATCTCACTTAACCGTTTAATATCAAACACAACAGTTTTCTATTTCCAATGAAATCAAGTTAAAAACATAGCTTGACAATTTATCAAACTAGTAGCCTAAATTCTAAACGCTAACTACGATTTTTTAGATTTTTTATAACTTTATTGATATAAAAATTATTTACAATCAAAATAATTATAAGTTAATCAATAATCAAAGCATTTTTTTATATATTTAATAATAGAAGGAGTCTACATTGAGCCTTTGCTCTTTAGACCTTGGAAGGTCCCGAAAGGAAATTTGAGATCACCAAGTTCATCATATGATACAAGAAAAGTTCCTTATATACGTGCAACTTAAAAAAAAAGAAGACATTAAACCATAATGTGACATCGGATTTGAATTTGGAAAAGGTAAACAGGACATGGTGAATGTAGAAGAAGTTTAATTCGTTATCATCCTGAAACAAACTTATCATTCCTAGAACAAACTTGGTCATTTTCATTATAGATACAAACAAACCATGAAATATATGCTCTTTTTATAAGGATGAATGTGTCTATTCAAACATATTGAATATATGTCTCTTACACTTATCTATTTTTAAAAATAAGTGACTCATGAATTTGATTGTTGAGATTGTGGATTTGCAGTTTTGTTTGTAATCATCTAAAAATTATTTTTAAGATTAACTACACTTTATATGTTTAATTTTATCTATAATAATCTTTATTGATAAAAAATGTAGCTTCAAATACATAAATACAAAAAGTATTTGATTTAAAATATATATATATGAAAATTATTTTTACGGTTAGCAATTGCAATTTATAAATTTTAATTTATTTTCAGTTATGTAGTTTAGTGATTGAAATTCATCTTTTAAAAATAAAAAGGTGAGATGTTGACAATTATCACTCAATCAATTTTCTAACAGAATAATTTATAAATTTTAATTTAAAATAATCAATTATTGTTTTTTTTGTTTTAAAAGTAATTAATTTGTGTATAAACAATTTTAACTTTTTTAACAAAATTAATTGATCAATTTTATTAATGCCGGTGAACTAACATTACTCATACTCAACTCACGTGAGTTTATCAAAACTCTTATATATGCATAATTAAATAAATTAAAATTTAAAATAATTTGTACTATAAATACTGATATTCAATTTAAACTAATGAATATCAAAGAATTTATCATTAAAAATATCTATTAATTTATTAAAATATATTAAAATAAAGTCAACAAAAAGAAAAGAGAGAAATATCAAGGCAGTTGAAATCTTATCACTCAATGCTTTTCCTTTGCTTTGAGCGATGCATCTCCATTAGGAGTCACTCTTTGTGTCTGCGCCAAATGCAAAAAGGACAACATTAAAAAGTAACAAAAACTTACAAATCTTACAAAATAAAATAAGAAACATTTAAGAATCGAATAAAACACTTACATAGCGGTAGCGACTCTCTCTAAATGTCTCAATCTCATCAGGAAAGTTTTGCTCTAATTCCTCAAATAGATGGTTGCGAAAATCCTGTCACAAACAAAATTGTTAATTTGGAGTAAAACATAATCAAAATCAAGAACATGTTTATCATAAAAATCAAAATCATAATCAACCTTGAAAACATCAGTTTTCCTTTAGTGATCGATTTTTGATACAGTTGTTTATAACATCTCTAGTAAACAAATCTGGATTCTTCCCATTATCAATTAGACTAACAACCAAAAATAATTCAAAAGTTAAGACAAACATATTCTTATGTGGTTTAAAGAAAAACATACAATACAAGTACATAAAAAAAGTGAAAATACTTACTTCACAACCTCCATAGGAACCTCAATGTTGCAGTTTTCTGCCAATTTCATCATGTTGTCAAGCTCAGCAACAAGACCATTGCTGGAGGAAAAAAAAAAATCAAAATATGATTAACTTGGAACAAATTAAATAGAGAGAGTGGTAGAGAAATACATACATGCGTTGGAGGAGTGGCATTTGCATAGCAACATCGTAGTTAGAGACGGTAAGGGTAAGTTGATGAATAAGGGCTAAGGTTTTCTCAATGGACTCGTTGATCTGCTTCAGGTTTTGCTTAGAATCCATTTGTGTTTCTGGCTGCCAACCAATTCGTTTATCAACACTATGTCCTAGAGTTTGGTTGGACTATTTATCCACCCTCTCATCAATCAAAATAAGATTTTTAGTAATTAATACTATAAGATTTACTTTGTTTATTTTATATATGTAAGCAATCAAATATTTTGATATTTAAAAATATATTTTAGGATTTAATATATACATGTGATAATTTGATTTGATGTATGTGTAAACTAAATTATAACGTATAAGGTTTTCGATTGCAATATATTTAATCTCATTAATATAATATATTAAATTAAAAATATAATAATAACAATAAATGTTAATTAATTTAATTGTTTTTTTTCCCACTATAGTTCTTAAGAGAATTAGACCTTAGTAATGCTTAGAGATCAAGGCACTGATCAAGTATCTTCTTATTCAAAATTAAATTTGATATTTTTTGTTTTAGCTCAAGTTTGTATACCACTCAAATCCAAATATTTGATCATAATTTTTTTTATAGAAGAATCAACTATAATTTTTCCTTCAAATCAAAACAGAATATTTTTAGACTCATTTATATCTATTAAATTATAACAATTGTAAACAAAATAAATTATCTCAAATTAAAGATATTTTCTCTTGTTCAATCGCTTACTTCTACATAAAGGATAGAGTCGAAAGTGTATATTAAAAGGACGAGCAAATATATTAATTTTAGTAAATAATATACGATTTAATCAATATACAATTTATTAATTCATGTAATATTTTAACTATCATCTATAAGATAGAGAAGATTCTCATTTCAATATTACAATTATATTTATATGTAATGTTATTATATATAAATGTTTTAAAAATGGTATATATATATATATATATATATATATATATATATATATATATATATATATATATATATATATATATATATATATATATATATATATATATATATGATGATATGGTATAATTTGATATAGATAAAAACTATATATGATCAATGTTTAACCATTAATCTCATTAATATAATATAATAATAATAATAATAATAATAATAATAATAATAATAATAATAATAATAATAATAATAATAATAATAATAATAATAATAATAATAATAATAATAATGTGAACATAAATATTTTTCTTCAAATAAAAATAAAAATTGTGTATACTAATTTATATTTATTAAATTATAACTATTGTTGTTATTAATAATAAAAATGAATTATTTTTAAAAAAAATTATCTCACGCGAACTTATTCAATAATGGCAAAGGGGTCATTTGTCTCACGGTGTCAAAAATTATTTCCAGGAATTACTATCCCTGAAAAATAGATATGGGAAATTTATTCCAAGAAATTCTTTTGAAAATTTATTTGACAAACATTTTATTATTCCTAGGAAATTTTATAATTTAATTTATTTATTTTAAAACTATATAAAATTTTATGGGAGTCCACATTCTCATCCTTCAACATGAGAATAATTTTATGGAAATAATGGAAGTTATTTTGTTCCTTGAAATTTTTATATCTAGGAATTATTTTTTTTCCAATCTTGTAACAAACATAGGTATCCTCTTTTTATCCATATATTCCCAGAAATGTAATTCTTAAACTCGAAACAAACACCCCAAAAGTAAAAAAAAACATGTAAATCTTAAACTTGAAACAAACACCCCAAAGTGAAAAAGCATTATAAAGGTCAAAAGAAAAATATAATTTAAGTTAATAATAAAAATATTTTTATTATTTTTATTTTTATTTTTTTAAAAAGAATATATCAAAAAGATATAAAAGATGGGATAAGACTAAGATTGATAAAGTGATAATTTGGGAATCCCAATTTATTGTGGATAAGCGGTATGAGGGTCCCAGGCGTGACCCATGTCGAGGCAAAGAAGAATTGAAAATCAAATATACTAACAAATCAGATATTGGTTTCCTCTCTAAGAATTGAGTAATATGGAATGTTAATAGTCTAATTTTTACTAAACAATTAAGCCAAAGGGATCTAATGCTCCAAGGAACAACCTTAGGATCCTAGATAGTGACAAAACAAAAGAAGAATCAAGCCAAATACTATTCCAACGAAATTATAAGCAAAATCAATGACTTTAATAACCCCAAAAAGCTCAGCTTAGATAGATGAATAACAATTAAGCCTGTCAGCAAACCCAAAAACAAAGTCACCCAGAGCATTTATGAACCAACTTCCACAAGAAGCCAAACTTGTGGAGAATGAGCCGTCCATGTTAGACTTTAGCCACCCATCAACCAGATACCTCCAAATGATTTCAACAATTCTATGAGCTTTAGAAGGATGCAACTTAACATTGAAGGTCTTAATGATTGTGAACTCATGGATATAAGACTCGGTCATCTTAGAAGTAATATTTCCTATGAAATCCACTTTGTCAAGATTTTGGTTGAGAACCATCTTCCAATGCGTTGTTCCATTACTGAATCTAACATGATTGCGGGCCATCTATATGTTATTGGTAATATGGACAGCGAAAGCCTAGATGATAGTTTTGCAATGAAGACTTTGGTTCTTTTCACAAATACCCAGAATAATAACAATATTGGACACAAGAGGGATCTTGATCATATTAAAAACCAGTTTCATAAATGCAATGCGAAAGGATAATAAAAGAAAATATGGTTTGAAGATTCCTGATGAGACTTGCATAACTACCAAATGGGGAGATTGTTAGATCCACGATTTTATGATTGACAACAATTTTGATAAAATATGGTTCTTATCTAATGTTGAGCAACATGTCACAACATTTTGACCAACTGTCATGATAGGTTATGCTGTCATGTGTATCAGACAGATGTTGAGCCAAATGTCTTGACATCTTGGCCTATTGTACAACAGGTCTATTGTTTTTTTCTTGGTGATTTAATTTGATTTTATGAGATCCTATTGGATATAACTCACTTATTTTCGCACGTCAAGCAAATTTTATTAGGAACAATGCAAATTTGATTCAGTTTCATTAAAAAGATCTTTGAGAATTTATAGGAAACTTTGAAGATTGGTTTCTATTTTTGTTGAAGATCTCGCAACTGATTTATATTAGAAAATTGGATTTGATTGAAGAGTCCAATCCTATTTTTCAAGAGTCTATAAAAAGGAATTGTTAAACCTAAAACAACAAGCATTCAAAAAGGCATTCACATTGAAGAAACCGTGGGTTCATAAGAGTTTAGGATTTTGAGATTCTTTTAGAGTTTTCGTGTTTTCTTTGTATGCCACTCGTGTATCTTCTCCGCCTTGTTCTTGGTCTTGTTCTTCTACACTTTGTTTTTATTTCTACGCGTCCTGTTGTTGTTCGTGTTACAAAGAGATGAAAAGTGAAGATGATGATGATTTGCAAAGGGAGTGAATTGGTGAAGATGAAGCGTAAAAGAGAGAGCAGAGGTTGAAGTTGAATGAAGATTTGCAGAGAGAATTCTGAGTGAGAAGTGATGAAAATCAATCGTGTGTATTTGAGAGTGAAGATGAGTGGGGTTATATAGGTTGATATGGTGGGAGAAAACGGTTAGAGATTGAGAAAATCTCTGCCATTGAACTAGAACTTTCTGTTATGATCATAGAGGCGGGGATTAAAGATTAGAGAGGTAGTTAAATTCTGTTATGGTGAATCAGTTAGAAGTTTGTGTTCTGCTAGTAATTTAGTTATGAGGTTAGGATTACTTAGCTGGAATAAAATGACTATGATTATAGTATGAAGTAAAAACAAATAAAATAAAATTATAAGGAGTATAAACAGAGAAAGAGTCTCTCTTACGCAAAAACCTGAACGTATTTACTTCTCTTCTCTACATTTACTTCGACTTCTCTTCTCGACTTTTTCTTCAATCAAATCCTTTCCATTTTCCAACTCCACCCTATCATTCAATTCATTCATTAACCTCAATATAAAGTTAATAGGATTAATATTCTTAAAATAAATTATTTCACCTAAATGTTGCTTGTTATATATTACACTACACCATTGTTGCCATCGCTTGATTTCACTTAAATATTACTCCATTTGAAGTGTAATTAGCATCAACAGACATAGACAGCATAACAATGTCAAAAACAACATGCAGAGTTTCCTGTCAGTTTGGCTCCCCACCCTAAAGAGACCTAAGTTTTAAAGGTCAGCACGTAGAGCAAGTTTAATAACAACTTTAAACTCCATGTCCCTCCTGCATAAAATAATTTAATCAAATAAAATTAAAATAAAATAAATAGACACAACTTAAACATGAAAATCAATTATCAAGGTCTCTTACTACCATTATAAATTGAAAGTCTATTTCTCGGGCGATAAACTAATATAAACAACCTAACCAAAAGTAGCACCAAATTATTGAGTCCAACAAATTACTATTAATTAGGATTCTCAACCAAGTTTTCCAACTTGTATCTTTCATCAGCAACACTCAATATCCTTATTGCTAATAGCCCAGCAACACTCAATATCTTCCCTGCCAATAGCTCAACATTTGTTGCATTAAAAATAGCAACACTGACAATAGGACACCTCTTGGCATCTACACACCCAAAAATCATTATTTGCCAATAACTCAACATTTGTTGCATTAAAAATAGCAACGCTGACAATAAGACACCTCTTGGCATCTACACACCTAAAAATCATTATTTTTAGTAAGAAATTGATAGATAAATCATAATTATTTGTAACAACCAGATAGATGTGTATCATATATTTATTATTTTATTTTTATTTTGCATTAATGAAATTTCGGTCCATTTTGTTTTGCATTAATGAAATTCAATCGTATTTATAATACGTGAGTTTATATTTAAAATCAAAGTTTATCCACAAGAAGATTTCGTGATATACCAAGAGCTAAAAATTGAAAGGTTTTACATTGAAAGTAACCAAATAATTAATACTTTGTTTTGCATTAAAGAAATTTCGATCATTATTTATAACCCGTGAGTTTTCATTTAAAAGCAAAGTTTATTAAATAATATTATTTTAGTGAGATAAAAAACACAAACTTTGGCCATTTAAAGAAAATGCACTTTTAAATTTTTCCAAAACATACAATTTTCTTATATATATGATAGATAAATAGTTATCAATAATACATTAAAAAAATGTGAGAAAATATCAATGATTAATCTACCATATAAAAATTTTAAAAAAAAGTAGGAAATTTCTTTCCACACCCAGTAGTCGTTTTTAGGCCTATTGGTGAATTATGCAGAAAAGCAAATGGAAGAGTTTAGTGTAGAATCTATTTTTTGGTTTCTTTTGTTATGTTACCTCCATAGGTCACTCACTCACACAATTTAATAATATTATTTACTTTGGCAAGTGGTTGGTGCTATTTGAATTTCTTGAATGAATCTTTCGCTCCATTAGGTTCTTTTTCCCTGTTCGTTCATTCATTCATATTTACACTTAACTTTTTGATATTGATAAAGTGAGAGATTGTGGCAGACTTATGTTCTATGCTTCTCATTATTCAAATATGTTATGTGTTTATAAGTGAGAGATTATGGCAAACTTATGTTACGTGCTTCTCATTATTCAAATATGGAAAGGAAGTTTCACATGGAGCACACGAATATAACTTTCGGATGATTCACATGTGCACATGCGAAACCCCTCAATATTTTAAAGTCTAACGTTTAAATATTAAACGCAAAGGGTGTCTTCGCATATGCGAATTCACAAGTGGTGAAAATCACCGCTACTTAGACAAAAATCCCAAAAATGCCAATTATACACTATACATATTATTATTAATATTTTTTTCATGGTGAAATTCACCGCTACTTAGTGAGAAATTCACAAAAAATATCAATTATACACTATACACGTTAATATATAACACTAACTTAAGTAATATAAAAACAAATAGGATAAATATTTGTCACAGATCAATACCTAAATAAGAGATTAAACCAAATCAAATTAAGATCACTTTAAATATACAAAAAAAATGATTATAACGATTATCTATTTATTTAAAATAATTATTTAAAATAATTATTTAAAATAATTAAAAAAATGATTATAACTATTCTCTATTTATTTAATATAGTTATTTTATTCAATTATATTATAAATATCTAACTATTGTGTAAAAAACAAATATTTCAATAATTATGTTGTTTAAATATAGCTTATTTCATTCAATTATAATTAAATCTTATATTATATTTCAATGATTAATTAAATATTTTAGGAAATATGAAATTTTGATTTCATCCAACAAATGATTAATCGACACTTATTTAAATAAAATGACTATGATTATTGTATGAAGTAAAAGCAAATAAAATAAAATTATAAGGAGTATAAACAGAGAAAAACCCTCTCTTACGCGAAAACCTGAACGTATTTACTTCTCTTCTGTACATTTACTTCAACTTCTCTTCTCGACATTTATTTCAATCAAATCCTTTCCATTTCCCAACTCCACCCTATCATTCAATTCATTCATTAACCTCAATATAAAGTTAATAGGGTTAATATTCTTAAAATAAATTATTTCACCTAAATGTTGCTTGTTATATATTACACTACACCATTGCTACTACTGTTTCTTGATTTCACTTAAATATTACACCATTTTAAGTGTAATTAGCATCAATGACATAGACAGAATACAATGTCAAGAACAACATGCGAGTTTCGTCATTTTGGCTCCCACCATAAAGAGAGCTAAGTTTTGAAGGTCAAGTAGAGCAAGTTTAATAACAATTTTAAACTCCATGTCCCTCCTGCATAAAATAATTTAATCAAATAAAATAAAAATAAAATAAATAGACACAACTTAAACATGAAAATCAATTATCAAGGTCTCCTACTACCATCATAAATTGAAAGTCTCTTTCCCGGGCGATAAACTAACATAAACAACCTAACAAAAAGTAGTACCAAATTATTGAGTCCAACAAATTACTATGTTGCTTTTCTATTGTTTTCTTTGATTTATTTGTTATGTAGGTTATGTGCAGGGGTTGGCTACAAAGTTGAATCTGTGAGTTCAATAGGTTTTCTAATTGTTAGCCTAAGCTTGAATATTTTTTAATTTTCTCTTAAATGTTAATGATGAGCTGGATTTTCTTTTCCTTCGACTATGCACTGTGTTATTTTCCAGATTATATTGCCTTTAGAATATGTGTTTACACTGCTATGATGACATTTACATGGTTTAATGAACTTGAAAAATAGTTGTGGACTATATATATGCTTTATTTGAACCACCTTCTGTTTGAACTGAACTTGCGCATCACCTTGAGCTTTTTTGCGTCTTTTATTTTGAGTTCCTCTTTGAACTGGATCTTAAGTGTTGCACTGAAATTTTCTTCTTGAATTTTTCTCTATGCACTTGAACCATATGCTCTATTATGTTATGAAAATATACCAGTACGTGTATTTGAATGTAGTTCACTGTCTTCTAAATTAGCTTAGAACTTGAGTGATAGTGTGCAGATTTGTTTGCCTTAATTTGAATTTTCAGACTGAAGTTTAATGTGGCCTTGCAATGGTTTTTCTTTTTAGGTCTGTTTTGAGTATATGTATCATGGTAATAGGCTATTTGGATTGAATTGAACTAATGTGGATTGTTTTTGTTCATGATTTTCTATTAAATAATGTAGGGCTGTCGTGATGCTATTGATCTTTCTTTTTCTGTTTCGTGTGTTTATATAGGTTTCCATATGGATTATTGAGAATTGGCACATGGACGAAGCATGTTTAGAAGTTCTTATATTCTCTTGAACATGAAGGGATCATAGAGGGATGAAGTGATGAAGTTAGAAGATGGAAAGAGGATGTAGACTTAAGAACTAGGTTCAGGACATGTTTCTAATCTTGTATTATAGCCTATACACCTTGAAATGTATCATGATATAACATATTTGCAAACTAATAAACTTTGATGGAATTTGGTTGAATATCATCGAATGAAACTTGTCCTTTTTTATTTGAACCCTTGTATCCATGAAAACTTGTTAACCTTGCTTGAACCATATTTGTGCAACCTTACAAGTTGGTGAAATTTATTTGACAACCTTGACTTCCATGTTTCAATTTAATCTTGGCTAGCCTTTCCAAATTTGAAGTCATTAGCATGAATTAGTAAGAAAATTATGAGAAACTTTGGTCAAAAAAATTGTTCGTATGGTTTGATCTTAATCCATAGTTATACTTGCTTCTTCCATAAGATCTTGTGAATCAATTAGCCTTGTATGCCATGCTTGATACTTGAAAATGCCACAAGAGTATATCCACAAGGAACTAGATCAACAATCAATCTTAATGCCATGTTTGAACCTTATTGTAAACCCTAATTGAATGCTTGGCCTTCATTTTATCAATACCTTGCACCCTAAGTCAAAACACTTCGGCCTTATACGCCTCATGCTTGAGGGATATGTACTGTTAGTCATAGTTTTGAAGGGTAGACGTTAACATATAGAAAATAAATTCAAGACATATTAATAGTCATGATTAATTGGTCTGGAACAAGGGAACAATGAACTTTATTCTCATTAATTGACTATGTGTAGACAATGGGACACTTGAATATTAATTGACTTTGTGTAGACAATGGAACACTTGACTTAATGGCCATCAACCGACCTTAATGACATGTAGTTTTTGGAATCCTATTTATACTAGCAACCATTAAAGGAGAAAAGGAACAATTATAATCCATTCGTCCCATATTATAAGCAACTTTTACCTTTTTAAATTCATTGAATAATTAATATAGGTCTATAGATTCATTGAATAATTAATATATTTGGTCTATAGATTTATTAAATAATTAGTATATCTAATCTATATATAGACTTGATACATTAATTATTTAATGAATATGAAAATATGAAATTTGATTATAATATGGGACACGGTAGTATGATTGTAGGGTTATGATTCTATTGGCCATCGGTGATAGAGTTATCATTTAGTGTATTTTTTACATGTACACAATTTGATCTAAACTGTTGACCAAAATTCGATGTGGACCAAGAGGATGCTGATCTCTCGAGCTTGAACTGTTGGAGAGGATGGGGTGTACCTGTAATGTTATACACTCTGATGATGAAGTAAGTAAGAGCACAATGAGGCATAAGAGAGTATTAAGGTTTCAGAGAGAGAATAATGAATACCTGGGCTTCACAAGTGTGAGGGTTTATATAATTTCCCCCTGGTGCTTGGTCATTGGTTCCTATTTTCGGGCCTAGATATTCGGGTCCACAAAAATAGGTAACTTCCAGGAGTTGGTCAAAACGGGCAGTCATGCTCGTAATTAGTCGTTGCTTCGAGCAAGAGGGGATTTGAGGGCAGACACGTTCTAGACATATCCTACTTATCTGCTTGATTCGTATCGAGCAAACTGGATGAAGTTGCCGACATGGGCAGAAGCCTGGTTCGGGCGTGTTAGGTAATGCTGGAATTAGTCGATGTTGAGATTTATCGGTATTATCTAAGAGGCGTAATTGGATTATTATGTTGTTTGGGCGGTTAAGTTGATAGTCGAGTAATTAGTCGGTTTAATCAGAGAAATAATATTATTATATTGGATTATTATTTAATTAATTGGTTGACTAAGTTGTAGAATATTATCGTATTAATTTATTAGAATAATATAAGACTATTTTATATGGGCTTAGTATATGGCGGTGCGTAGTTATAATGGAGGTGTATGAAAGTAGGCCCATTAAGAGTTATAAGAGAATATGAGGTTTAGTGATATATAAAATATTAGGTTTTATTAGTAGAAGAAAAAAATAAGTATTTTGGAAGAGAGAAGGAGACTACGTGAGATTTTTGTGAAAAAGAAAAGTTGCAGAGAGAATGGCAAAGAATGAGTAATAGTAGGGAAGAATACGTAGAGCAATCGGAGGCCAAAATTGAAATCGAACCGAAAACTGTTAGAGTGACATTCAATCCAAGGTAAGGGTGGAGTTTAATCTCTATAACCAGGTATATGATAGACTGTATATGGGTTGGGTTGTATGAATTTTCCATGAATTAATTGTTGTTTTCTTGTGTTGTGTTGATTTGGTGAAAATAATTGTTGTTGTGTTGATTGTTGCTATTGTATTGGTTGTGGATTGCAATATTGGTTGAATCGATTGATAATATTGATTGTGTAAGTATAAAAGTGTGTTGTTCTGTTATGAAAAATTTAAGATTGAAAACAATACGCCGAAGATAACTGGAATTGGATAAATTGCAGGAAACAACACTTAAGGAGATGCACCGAACGACACACCCTGGAGATATAGGAGTGCGCGACACACTTGGGATGGTGATGATGGGGCTCACCGAACGTGGTTGGTGAAGAGAGAGGAGTGCCGATCGCACCCCTTAGTGTAGGCACTTATTTTATTTTTCCTCTTTTCCTTTGCCACGTGTATTGTATGAAAGACATCCTGTAGACGTGTTATAATTTTTTGTTATCTTCTTCTCGCCTCATAGTGTAGTATATTATGCCTTATGGAATTTTTGTAGATTAATAATTTAACAAGATCACTTAATTTGATTGAGTAGAAGAGTAATCAAACACATGTAGTCTATTTGTAGCGATAATGTATCAATATCGAAGCAACATTTTTGGTAATTTTAGCAGATGTTAGGTAGCTGTAGAAAATAATGGTACATTGTAGTTAATGACAAGAATATAATTTAGTAGTAATTGTGAGTCAATTTCAGTGGATTGAATAAATAGAAACAATGGAATTAATAGTATATGAGGTCGATGAAAATAATATCGAATAGCCATGTTAGTAACTTAAGTGGTAAAATTAATTAACCAGAATTAAGTGAAATTTGTCGGAGTAGTTCGTATATAGTAGTAGGTATTTTTGGTTGGAATTATGTCGAATAAGTTGATTTGCAGATGAAGTTGAATTGTTCAATGTATGGAATTGTATTGTTGTCTATTATTGTGATTGAGTCGTTGTTGAATACGTTGTTTATCCTGAGATGATGTGAATTATTGTTGTTAATAAGTTGTTGTTAATACGTCAATGAAGTTGTAGGCCTATGGCCAACATTGAAGTGACGATGAGTACCTCTATTTAATGATACAATGGTGATATAGGCTTGTGCCTTGTGATGTTAATTGCGATGTTAATTACGATGTTAATTGCAATATTAATTACGATATTAATTGCAATGTTAATGGTTGTTGTTGTGTGTGATGTTGCATTCATTGAGTCACACATATTTGCATACTTTGCGATGGCCTGGATTGACAAATTGCGACGAAGGCTTATGCCTTGGCCTTGATGGAAAACACGATGATGATGAAGGCTTATTTCCGGCCTTGATGGAAAATACGATGATGATGAAGTCTTATGTCTTGTTGATGCCTCATAATATGGCGCTTTTACGATGGGAGTTCGCTCAATGGTACCACATGCTTATGCATTATATTGAGTTGTATAGTTGTGTCGCATTTGAAGTCGTGTTTTATAAGTTGTTATATTGATGTGTTGATTGATTAAAGTTGTTGTTGTTACTAAGTCGTGATAAATTGAAGTGTATAATCGTTTTGTGAAGTGGTGATATTTGTATGATTCGATCTAATATATTATTTATCATACATTTGTTTATATTGGTTGTATCTCACCCCTTCTGTTGTGATGTTGCCTCTACGTGGGTAACGTGCAGGTAATGAAGGATGAAGAATTAGTTGTTGTTAGTCCAAGTCAGTTTAGTTGCTCTGATACGTAGCACTCGGGTGACTGAATGTTATTTGTTTCTATGTTGTTGTTACTACTCTAGTTGTTGAATAATTATAAGTTGAAATCTGTTTTAGTTGAATAAAGTTGTAAATGATTTCTAAGTAGAAAGTTGTGATTCCGATGCGTAATTAATTAAAAAAGTTGCGAAGTTTTCATATGAATAAGTATGTTGTACATTGTTCACCCGAATGCTATGTATCTATGATAAATGCAATACATGTTGATTATTTTATGTTGAAATATGATGCCTCGAATACGTTGAAGGTTTTTAAATACTCTCATTTTTGTTATAATTTTGGGTAGAATTTGGCTACTCTCGAAAAGCAATCAATCGACTTACTTGGGAGTTAGAACAAATGGGCCAAAATCATTTGGACTGCATTGGAGATAGACGTGGATTGACCCATTCTAACAACTGGACCAATCCAAGACACAATTTAGTCTAGAAAATTTACTTTTAATTTTAAGTGCTACAAATATTATTTAAAAAAGATGAGAACACAAATAATATATCATTGAGTTTAAATATTAAATAAAGATGTTAAATATTACTTAAGTCATTTACAATTGATTTTAATTTTAAGTGCTACAAATATTATTTAAAAAGGATGAGACCACGAATAATATATCATTGAGTTTAAATATTAAATAAAGATGTTAAATATTACTTAAATCGTTTACAATTGATTCTCACTCGTTTTCATAAATTAAATATGAATGTAAAAGTCATGCATTTTAGTGTTGCTCTAATATCCAACTACATGTATGACACCTATAAATAATAAATACAAAGTGATTATACATTCAAACATTTTATTATACTCTTATACCATGTATTTACATATAATATTTATGAAATGAATATTATTAAAAAATAATTTCATAAAAATAATAAAATTTTAATAATTTATGGGTAAATTATAAAGGATAAAATTTAAGTATAAATATTAAATATAATTTTTCAAATGTAATTTTTACTATTTTCAAATAAAAATATTACAAATATATAATTTTTCCTACACATTTAATTTTCTCATATTTTCACTCTCAAAATGATATTTAACAAACCTCTTATCATATTTTTATTTAAGAATAATAAAAACAACAACTTTTCAGTTATAAATTATATTAGTTATCACTTTAAATTTCCTGATAAATATGGTCAATATTAATTACTCTCTCCACTCTTATTTATAAGTAAATTTTGACTTTTAAAATTAATTGAATAAACAATGTATTTAGACTATATATAAGTTAAATACATTAATTTTTGAAAGAAATATAAAAGTTAAAATTTGTTTATAAATAGAAACGGAAGAATATGTGTTTAGTTTATCTATCTTCTTTTATCATTATAATATTTTAAAAATACAAAATAGGTAAGAAATACTCTTTTATTGTTTTAACTATTGATCTTGGTTTTATCAAATATATCTATATATATATATATATATATATATATATATATATATATATATATATATATATATATATATATATATATATATATATATATATATATATAAAATTACAAAACTCTCAATCAAAGCCTAAATGAAAACATTTTACTTAACCTTCTCAATCGGGATTAGAAACCCTACAAGCTACATAAAAACATTAACGCCTAACACAAATTATGATAAAACTCCTATTTTAAGGAGTATTAACAGAGAAAAACTCTCTCTTACGCGAAAACCTGAACGTATTTACTTCAACTTCTCTTCTCGACATTTACTTCAACTTCTCTTCTCGACATTTACTTCAATCAAATCCTTTCCATTTCCCAAGTCCACCCTATCATTCAATTTATTCATTAACCTCAATATAAAGTTAATAGGATTAATATTCTTAAAATAAATTATTTCACCTAAATGTTGCTGGTTATATATTACACTACACCATTGCTACTACTGTTTCTTGATTTCACTTAAATATTACACCATTTGAAGTGTAATTAGCATCAATGATAGACAAACAATGTCAAGAACAACATGCAGAGTTTCCTGTCAGTTTGGCTCCCCACCATAAAGAGACCTAAGTTTTGAAGGTCAGCACGTAGAGCAAGTTTAATAACAACTTTAAACTCCATGTCCCTCCTGCATAAAATAATTTAATCAAATAAAATTAAAATAAAATAAATAGACACAACTTAAACATGAAAATCAATTATCAAGGTCTCTTACTACCATCATAAATTGGAAGTCTCTTTCCCAGGCGATAAACTAACATAAACATCATAAATAAAAGTAGCACTACATTATTGAGTCCAACAAATTTAGGATTCCCAACCAAGTTTTCTAACTTGTATCTTTCATCGGCAACACTCAATATCCTTACTGACAATAGCCCAACAACACTCAATATCTTTCCTGCCAATAGCCCAACAACACTCAATATCTTCCATGCCAATAGCTCAGCATTTGTTGCATCAAAAATAGCAACGCTGACAACAGGACACATCTATTTGTAAGAAATAGATAGATGTGTATCATATATTTATTATTTTGTTTTTATTTTGCATTAATGAAATTTTGGTCAATATTTCTTTTGCATTAATGAAATTCCAATCAGTATAAAATAGTGAGGTTATATTTAAAATCGAAGTTTATCCATAGAAGATTTCGTGATATACCAAGAGCTAAAATTGAAAGGTTTTACATTGAAAGTAACCAGATATTTATTACTTTGTTTTGCATTAAAGAAATATCGATCATTATTTATAACCCGTGAGTTTACATTTAAAAGCAAAGTTTATTAAATAATATTTTTTAGTGAGATAAAAAAAACAAACTTTGGCCATTTAAAGAAAATGCACTTTTAAATTTTTCCAAAACATACTATTTTCTTATATATATATATGATAGATAAATAGTTACCAATAATACATTAAAAAATGTGAGAAATTATTAATTATTAATCTACCACATAAAAATGTTAAAAAAGAAATTTCTTCCCACACCTAGTAGTCTTTTTAGGCCTCTTGGTGAATAATGCAGAAAAGCAAATGAGAGAATATTATTTACTTTGGCAAGTGGTTGGTGCTATTTGAATTTATTGTGAAAGAATCTTTCTGCTCCATTAGGGTTCTTTTCCCTGTTCATTCATTCAGATGAACACTAAACTTTTTGATGTTGATAAAGTGAAAGATTGTGGCAGACTTATGTTCTGTGCTTCTCATTATTCAAAATGTTATGTGTTTATAAACGAGAGATTGTGGCAAACTTATGTTGCTTCTAATTATTCAAATATGGAAAGGGAAGTTTCTCATGTAGCACACCCGAATATAACTTTCAGAATGATTCACATGTGCATATGCGAAACACCCTTAATATTTTAAAATCTAACGTTTAAATATTAAAACGTGCAAAAGGGTGTCTTCATATGCGAATTCACAAGTGGTGAAAATCACCGCTACTAAGACAAAAATCCCCAAAAAATGCTAATTATACACTATACATATTATTATTAATATTTTAGATTTTCATGGTGAAAATCACCGCTACTCGAGAAATCCCCAAAAATATCAATTATACACTATACACTTTAATATATAACAAAATTTAAGTAATATAAAACAAATAGGATAAATATTTGTAATGATCAATACCTAAATAAGACTAAACCAAATCAAATTAAGATCCACTTAAAATATAAAAAAAATGATTATAACGATTCTCTATTTATTTAAAATAATTATGTAAAATAATTAAAAAAATGATTATAACTATTCTCTATTTATTTAATATAGTTATTTTATTCAATTATATTATAAATATCTAATTATTAAGTAAAAAAAATATTTTATTAATTATGTTGTTTAAATATGGCTTTTTTCATTCAATTATAATTAAATCTTATATAATATTTCAATAGTTAATTAAATATTGTGGGAAATATGAAATTTTGATTTCATCCAACAAATGATTAATCGACACTTATTCAAAGAAAATGACTATGATTATACTATGAAGTAAAAGCAAATAAAATAAAATTATAAGGAGTATATACAGAGAAAAACTCTATCTTGCGCGATAACTTGAACGGATTTACTTCTCTTCACAACATTTACTTCAACTTCTCTTCTCGACATTTACTTCAATCAAATCCTTTCCATTTCCCAACTCCACCCTATCATTCAATTCATTCATTAACCTCAATATAAAGTTAATAGGATTAATATTCTTAAAATAAATTATTTCACCTAAATGTTGCTTGTGATATATTACACTACACCATTGCTACTCATTTCTTGATTTCACTTAAATATTACAACATTTTAAGTGTAATTAGCACCAATAGACCTAGATAGCAGAACAATGTCAAGAACAACATGCAGAGTTTCTTGTCAGTTTGGCTCCCCTCCATAAAGAGACACAAGTTTTGAAGGTCAGCACATAGAGCAAGTTTAATAAGAACTTTAAACTTCATGTCCCTCCTGCATAAAATAATTTAATTAAACAAAATTAAAATAAAATAAATATACACAACTTAAACATGAAAATCAATTATCAAGGTCTCTTACTACCATCACAAATTGGAAGTCTCTTTCCTAGGCGATAAACTAACATAAACAACATAACAAAAAGTAGCATCATATTATTGAGTCCAACAAATTTAGGATTCCCAACCAAGTTTTCAAACTTGTATGTTTAGTCGGCAACACACAATATCCTTACTGCCAATAGCCCAGCAACACTCAATATCTCCCCTGCCAATAGCTCAACATTTGTTGCATTAAAAGTAGAAACACTGACAACAGGACACCTCTTGGCATCTACACACCCAAAAATCAAATTTTTTTGTAAGTAATAGATAGATAAATCATACTTATTTGTAAGAAACAGATAGATGTGTATCATATATTTATTAGTTTGTTTTTATTTTGCATTAATGAAATTTCGGTCAATTTTTGTTTTGCATTAATGAAATTCCAATCAGTATTTATAATACATGAGGTTATATTTAAAATCAAAGTGTTACATTGAAAGTAACCAAATAATTATTACTTTGTTTTGCATTAAAGAAATCTCGATCATTATTTATAACCCGTGAGTTTACATTTAAAAGCAAAGTTTATTAAATGATAATTTTTAGTGAGATAAAAAAACAAACTTTGGCCATTTAAAGAAAATGATTTTTTTTTAAATTTTCCAAAACATACTATTTTCTTATATATATGATAGATAAATAGTTACCAATAATACATAAAAAAATGTGAGAAAATATTAATTATTAATCTACCATAAAATGTTATAAAATATTAATTATTAATCTACCATATAGAAATGTTAAAAAAATAGGAAATTTCTTTCCACCCAATAGTCTTTTTAGGCCTATTGGCGAATTATGAGAAAAGCAAATGGAAGAGTTTAGTGTAGAATCTATTTTTGGTTTCTTTTGTTATATTACCTCCTTAGGTCACTCACTCACACAATTTAATTATTTATCACAATTTAATTATTTATTTTGACACAAGAGTAGTTGAGAGAATATTATTTACTTTTATGAGTGGTTGGTGCTATTTGAATTTATTGTGAAAGAATCTTTCGCTTTATTAGGGTTCTTTTCCTTGTTCATTCATTCGATGTACACTTAACTTTTCGATGTTGATGAAGTGAGAGATTGTGGGACTTATGTCATGCTTCTCATTATTCAAATATGTTATGTGTTTATAAAGTGAGAGATTGTGACAAACTTATGTTTGCTTCTCATTATTCAAATATGGAAAGGAAGTTTCACATGTAGCACACCCGAAAATAACTTTCAGGATGATTCACATATGCACATGCGAAACACACTCAATATTTTAAAATCTAACGTTTAAATTTTAAAACATGCAAAAGGGTGTCTTCGCATATGCGAATTCACAAGTGGTGAAAATCACCGCTACTTAGACAAAAATTCCAAAAATGCCAATTATACACTATATTATTATTAATATTTTTGGTTTTCGGTGAAAATCACCGCTACTTAGTGAGAAATCCCCAAAAAATATCAATTATACACTATACACGTTAATATATAACAAACATTTAAATAATATAAAAACAAATAGGATAAATATTTGTCACAGATCAATACCTAAATAAGAGATTAAACCAAATCAAACTAAGATCTACTTAAAATATACAAAAAATGATTATAACGATTCTCTATTTATTTAAAATAATTAAAAATGATTATAACTATTTTCTATTTATTTAATATAGTTATTTTATTCAATTATATTATAAATATCTAACTATTATAAAAACAAATATTTTAATAATTATGTTATTTAAATATGGTTTATTTCATTCAATTATAATTAAATCTTATATTATATTTCAATAATTAATTAAATATTTTAGGAAATATGAAATTTTGATTTCATCCAATAAATGATTAGTCGACACTTATTTAAAGAAAATGACTATGATTATAGTATGAAGTAAAAGCTAATAAAACCTAAATGTATTTACTTCTCTTCATTTGTGAGGAGCCAGGGATCGAACCCTGGTCCTCTGGGTTATACGCGTGCTACCTTACCAACTGAGACAACCTGCATTTGTGTTAGCAACATGAAACAAATAGATTATAAGCGAAACAAGAGTTTTGAAATTATTTAAAACGAAGAAAACGCGCGTTGGGTCATCTTCTTCCTTTTGAACACAGACTTTTACCTACGGTTCTGGTTCGTTGCTAAAGTCTATAGTGACGGATTTTTCTGTCACTACAACACCTGCAAGTTTCAAAAATCCAAAAAACACAATATAAATTAGAGGTAAGGCCATGGTTCGATTGGAAATTTGCTCATGAGTATGATGGTGGTCATCGTTTTGCCTAATTTTTCCTAAAACACAAAGCCCTAATTTGGAAATTCAAACCCTAGCCGTGGAAACTTCTTATACCTGTATTGAAACTTAAATCAAGCTATACAGAAAGCTTTGAAACTTCATTAGAAACACAAATATGCAATCAAAATATGTTAAATATGAGTGAATGCACGAAACCAATTTCAAGTTTCTTGAAGCAAATCGTGAATTGGATGTCTTGGTTCTGAAGGTGTTGCTGGCTTGTGAGTATGTGGAATGATTCAGAGGATCACCAGGAAGCGATTGGAATGCTTGGAATGGCATGGATCGAAGCAAAACTTTGGCTGCCAATTGCTTGAAGCTCACAGTTTTTTTGAAGCTAGGTTAGGGTTCTTGAGGCATGTTAGGATTAAGTCTTAGTCTGTAATTCTTCAGTATGTCAAATAGTTTTCGCAAATGATTGAGATGTTCTTATTCAGTTTGTGATTGAGATATAATGTTGTCGACGTAGACCTCTATATCGTGATGAATCATATCATGGAATAAAGCTACCATGACACGTTGATATGTGGCGCCAACGTTCTTCAGTCCGAACGACATGACTTTGTAACAGAATGTGCCCCACTGTGTAAGGAAAGTAGTCTTTCCCATGTTTTCAGGAGCCATTTTGATCTGATTGTAACCGGAGAAACCATCCATGAAGGAGAAAACTTTATGTTGAGCGGTGTTATCAACCAGGACATCAATATGTGGAAGTGGGAAATCATCTTTCGGACTTGCTTTGTTTAGATCTCGGTAGTCCACACACATACAAACTTTTCCATCCTTCTTAGGTACGGGCACCACGTTCGCAACCCACTGTGGATAAGAAGTAACAGCTAGGAAACCGACATTGAACTGCTTAATAACTTCGGCTTTGATTTTCTTGGACATCTCAGGACGCATATGATAAACCTTCTACTTAATAGGGAGAAAACCTTCTTTTGTCGGTAGTCGGTGTGACACCCCCGAAAATAATTCGGTAATTAAGTAATTATGATTTTTAATTATTAAATTAATTGAGAACATAATTTATTTAATATATTGAATTATTGAGATTAATTATGGATTTATTGGATGTATGTTGAGTAAAGTGGGGTGTGAGGAGTAAAAGACTCTACTCACATTAATTGATTTATTTAATTTATGTTAAAAGGAATAAAAGGAATTAAATAAGAAAGAAGGAAAAATAGAATCATTTTTGGAGAAACAAGAATACGTGAAGTGAGAAGAGGAGAAAAGGAGGAAGAAAACCTAGAAGTGTCAGAAGTCGAAGAACCCACAAGGTAAGGGGTGATTTCGATTGGTTATTATTTATTATAGGTTTTGATTTTAATATTATGGATCATGGCATGTTAGGAAGTCTATGTTTAGGAAATTCTAGGTTCCCATGGATGTGTACCTAATAGTGTCAGTTGGTGTCAGATTGAGTCTGATTGTGTCAGAATATGTATGTAATATGATTAAGGTGTCAGTTAATGAATAGAAATGATGGAAAGATGATAATTGATGTAATGAATGATGCAAAATGATGTATTTTGGTGTTTCCAATGATGTGATTCGTATGGGTAAGAATGGGTTTGAGTAAAAATGGATGAATGCTGTCAAAAATGCAGAAAATCACTTTTTAGTACGTAGGAACCGGTTCCCAGTGGGGAGGAACCGGGTTCCACGTTGAAAAATCTGTAAAAACCTGGAAAATGCACTCAGGAACCGGTTCCTGTATGGGTAGGAACTGGGTTCCCATAGATTTTCCGCCTTTTGAACCTGCAGAACCGTTCTGTATAGGTAGGAACCGGTTACGCTTAATTTTTAAAAATTCTAAAACTTCAAAATTCATAACTTTCAAACCGTAAGTCCGTTTTGAGCGCCGTTTTGGACGTTATTTCCTAAATTTAATGCTCTACCTTATGAAATGAAAATATTTTAGAAAACTTGAAATTATTTTGGGAAGGGGTTGAATTTCGAAATAAATGATTATTAACTGACACATAAGGGTGTATGTGTAGTAGAGGAACTTTGGTGATGAGGACACTGGTAATATGTAGATGTAATAGCATGTTTATGCTGATGTTAGATGTATGCATGATTGGTCGATATATCATGTTGATTGGTTTGCATGTTTATGCTGATGTTAGATGTATGCATGATTGGTTGATATATCATGTTGATTGTTGTGATTCAGTTATGTTAAATGAATGTGTACATAGACTGATTGATGTTCCATGCTAGTGATGTGCGTGCATTTGCATTGTTTGGTGAAGTTAATTCCCATTGCGGAATTTGACTTGGATTGCCGATAACCGATAGAGTGAGGATGGGTGGTTAGTGGATTCGTGTCCAGTGGTTATGGACGAATCGATGGTACTGTATCCGGTTGATGATGGATCAGTGTTGGGTGACTTGGTCACGAGTCGGTACCGCATGCATTGAGTCTGCATTGTATTTGTATGAAGTGGTAACATGTTAGGATGTCTTCCAGTGTTACTCTTCGTTGATTGTTATGATTAAGCATGATGAATATGGTTGTGTGTGAATGAATTTATGTTAAGTGGGTGAAATAATATGCTTGTGATATATTATTGATTGAAAGACTTATAATATGCTTTAATTATGAGAAGTCTCACCCTTACTTTACCATTTGATTAAAATTAGCGGAGTCGGTGAGGATGGCTCTAGAGCTTATCTTTTAGTCCGCGTCGTTGTCATGCTCGATTAGATTGTAACAAGGGAACGCTTAGTTAGAGAATCATTATTGTTTAATTATTTTGGATTTGAATTCCTTGAGAACCTTGATGTTTTATTAAATTTTGATTTTGGTATTTCACTGTAAGACATGGTCTTATAAAGATTGAATTTTGGATGATGATCCTCGTAGCATGGCTTGTTTGAATGAAGTTTTGATTTAATTATTAATTGTGACATCCCTTGTTATACCGTGTTAACTCGATTTAAAGATATAGATATTAATTTAATCGATATATTCGGGGTATTTAGATGGGGTGTTACAATAGTGGTATCAGAGCATAGTCGGTCTTGTCCTGTGTCGTTATCCCTTTAGTATGCGACTAGTGTGAAGTGACACTGTCGATACTTGTGTGCTGATGTAGATTGTTTTGTTATGTTACAACAATGGCGGAAGAGGTAACGGAAGGAATGATGATGCTATTGAGGCTTTGGGAATGTTGGCTGGAGTGCTCGGAGGGAACCAGCAGGGAGCTGCGATTGGTGCTGACACACAATTGGGGAATTTTCAGAGGAATAATCCTCCATTGTTCAAGGGCACGCATGATCTCGAAGGTGTTCAGAAGTGGTTGAAGGAGATCGAGAGGATCTTCAGAGTGATTGACTGTGCAGAGGGGCTGAAGGTGAGATATGGAACTCACATGTTGGCTGAGGAAGCTGATGACTGGTGGGTTGCTACCAGAACTGAACTGGAAGAAGATGGTGTTGCATTGAATTGGGCTGTGTTCAGGAGAGCTTTTCTAAGGAGGTACTTTCCTGAGGACGTCAGAGGTAAGAAGGAGATTGAGTTTTTGGAACTCAAGCAGGGTAACAAGACTGTCAGTGAGTATGCTTCGAAGTTTTCTGAGTTAGCAAAGTATTATGCTCATTACCCTAACGATGCAGATAGAGAATTTTCCAAATGTATCAAGTTTGAGAATGGTCTTCGTGACGAGATTAAGCAGGGTATTCGGTATAAGGGTATCCGAAGATTTTTTGATCTGGTTGATTGTAGTAGGATTCTTGAGGAGGATCTTGCTAACACTAAGTCGAATGCTCGAGGGTATGTTGACAGGAAAGGTAAGCAACAGATGGATCGTGGTAAGCCTTATGATAGGAGTAATCAGAGATCCGGAGGTGGGAAGAGATCTGGTGGAGGAGATTCGAGTTCTTCCGCTAGGTGCTATAAGTGTGGTGAGACAGGACATCGCATGGTGGACTGTAAGAGCAATGATAAGAAGTGTTTCAAGTGTGGAAAGTTCGGCCATGTGGCCAATGACTGCAGAGTGAAAGTGGTGACTTGCTACAACTGTGGTGAAGAGGGTCATACTAGTCCCGGCACAAAACCCAAGAAAGAGCAAGCTGGTGGTAAAGTGTTTGCATTGTCTGGATCAAAGACTAAACCAGATGATCGGCTGATTAAAGGTACATGTTTTATTAATGGCATACCTTTGATTGTGATTATTGATACTGGAGCTACTCATTCTTTTATTGTGTTAGATTGTGCTAAGAGATTGAATTTGGAAATTTCTAATATGGATGGAAGTATGGTTATTGATACTCCTGCGTCGGGTTCAGTGACTACTTCGTATGTTTGTAGGAATTGTCCTGTTGTGATTTTTGATAGGGGTTTCGGTATGGATTTAGTGTGCCTACCGCTAGAACAACTTGATATCATCCTTGGAATGAACTGGTTGGAATTCAACCAGGTTCATATCAACTGTTTTGAGAAGACAGTCATTTTCCCTGAAGAGGTTAAGATCGAAAATGAGATTATGTCAGTTAAGCAGATGAACCTAGCTGTGAAGGATGGTGTTGTGGTGTTTATGTTGTATTCCGCGATTGAAGCGAAGGGAAAGGCAAAGAGTGATGGATTGCCAGTGGTGAATGAATTTCCAGAGGTGTTTCCGGAAGACGTTAGTGAATTGCCACCTGAGAGAGAGGTAGAATTTACTATAGATTTGATTCCTAGAACTAGTCCGGTGTCGATGGCGCCTTATCGCATGTCGGCATCTGAATTAGCTGAACTGAAGAAGCAGTTAGAAGAATTGCTGGAGAAGAAGTTTATTCATCCGAGTGTTTTGCCGTGGGGTGCTCCGGTGTTATTGGTTAAGAAGAAGGAAGGTTCAATGAGGTTATGTGTTGACTACCGACAGTTGAATAAAGTTACAATCAAGAATCGGTATCCTTTGCCGAGGATTGATGATTTGATGGACCAGCTCGTTGGAGCGTGTGTGTTTAGTAAGATTGATCTGAGATCTGGATATCATCAGATTCGTGTGAAGTCGGAGGATATTCAGAAAACTACATTCAGAATGAGGTATGGACATTATGAATATTCTGTTATGCCGTTTGGAGTTACTAACGCACCTGGTGTTTTCATGGAGTATATGAACAGGATATTTCATCCATATCTTGACAAGTTCGTAGTAGTGTTCATTGATGATATTCTGATTTATTCGAAAAGCGATGAGGAGCATGCAGAACATCTCAGAGTTGTGTTAGAATTGCTGAAGGAAAAGAGACTTTATGCGAAGTTGTCCAAGTGTGAATTCTGGTTAGAGGAGGTGAGTTTTCTTGGTCATGTAATTTCCAAGAATGGAATTGCTGTGGATCCTACGAAAGTAGAAGCGGTGTCTCAGTGGGAAGCGCCTAAGAATGCTTCGGAGATCCGTAGTTTTCTGGGTCTTGCAGGATACTACCGGAAGTTTATCGAAGGATTTTCCAAACTGGCGTTGCCGTTGACTAAGTTGACCAGGAAGGGTCGGATATTTGTTTGGGATGTTGAATGTGAGAAAGGATTTCAAGAGCTGAAGAGGAGGTTGACAAGTGCTCCGATCTTGATTTTGCCAGATCCGACTAAGTCTTTTGTGGTGTATTGTGACGCATCATTAATGGGATTAGGTGGTGTGTTGATGCAAGATAAGCAGGTTGTGGCTTATGCTTCACGACAGTTGAAAGTGCATGAAAGGAATTACCCGACTCATGATTTAGAATTGGCAGCTGTTGTGTTTGTTTTGAAGTTGTGGAGACATTATTTATATGGTTCTCGGTTTGAGGTATTCAGTGATCATAAGAGTCTGAGGTATCTCTTTGATCAGAAAGAGTTGAACATGAGGCAGAGAAGATGGTTAGAATTCTTAAAAGATTATGATTTCGGTTTGAATTATCATCCTGGTAAAGCAAACGTGGTTGCAGATGCTTTGAGTAGAAAGTCTTTGCATATGTCGATGTTGATGGTTCGTGAGTTAGATTTGGTTGAATTCAGAGATCGAGTTTGGTTTGTGAAACTACTCGAATAGTGTGAAATTGGGTATGTTGAAGCGACTAGTGGTATACGGAAGAGATTAGAAATGGACAAATCGATGTTGGTTTGGTTGATAAGTTGACATTGATCAACCAAGGTCAAGGAGGCGAGTTCCGAATTGACGAGAATGGTGTTATGAGATTTGGTGATCAGGTGTGTGTTACGGATGTTGTCGAGATTAGGAAGAGCATTTTAGAGGAAGGGCATCGTAGCGGGTTGAGTATTCATCCCGGTGCTACTAAAATGTACCATGATTTGAAAAAGTTGTTTTGGTGGCCGGGAATGAAAAAGGAAATTGCTGAGTTTGTGTATGCTTGTTTAGTTTGCCAGAAGTCGAAAATAGAGCATCAGAAACCATCAGGGTTGATGGAGCCGTTGTTTGTTCCAGAATGGAAGTGGGATGGAATTTCAATGGATTTTGTGTCTGGTTTGCCAAGGACAGCTAAGAATTGTGATTCTATCTGGGTTATTGTGGATAGGTTGACAAAATCTGCTCACTTCGTTCCGATGAGAATGGATTATCCGATGGAGAGATTAGCAGAATTGTATGTCGAAAAGATTGTAAGTTTGCATGGTATTCCGTCTAGTATTGTGTCGGATCGAGATCCGAGGTTTACATCTAAGTTCGGATGGTTGCAAGAAGCTTTGGGTACCAAGTTGCGTTTGAGTTCCGCTTATCATCCGAGACGGATGGTCGACGGAAAGAACGATTCGATCGTTGGAAGATTTCTTTGAGAGCTGTGTTAGAGAAGGGTGGAGCTTGGGATAGTTATCTGCCGTTGATTGAGTTTACCTACAACAATAGCTTTCACTCGAGTATTGGTATGGCTCCGTTTGAGGCATTGTATGGTAGGAGGTGTCGGACACCATTGTGTTGGTATGAAACTGGAGAGAGTGCCGTGATTGGACCGGAAATTGTTCAACAAACTTCGGAGAAGATTAAGATGATTCAGGAGAAGATGAGAACTTCTCAGAGTCGTCATAAAAGTTATCATGATAAGAGGAGGAAAGACCTTGAGTTTAGTGAAGGAGAGCATGTGTTTATGCGAGTTACTCCGATGACTGGTATTGGTCGAGCCTTGAAGTCAAGGAAATTGACTCCACGTTTTATTGGTCCTTTTCAGATTACCAAAAGAGTTGGGAAGGTTGCATATCAGATTGCTTTGCCGCCGTCACTTGCGAATCTGCATGATGTTTTTCATGTGTCTCAGCTGAGGAAGTACATTGCTGATCCGTCTCATGAGATTCGGGTAGATGACATACAGGTATGAGAGAATTTAATTGTGGAAGCGGTACCTGCGAGGATTGAGGATCGGAAGTTGAAACAGTTGCGGGGCAAAGAGATTGCATTGGTAAGAGTGGCTTGGGGAGGACCAGCTGATGGAAATGTCACTTGGGAGTGGAGAGTCGATGAAGGACTCGTATCCCGAACTATTCGTTCGAGGTATGTTTTCGAGGACGAAAACTCTTTAAGTTGGGGAGTTGTGACACCCGAAAATAATTCGTAATTAAGTAATTATGATTTTAATTATTAAATTAATTGAGAACATAATTTATTTAATATATTGAATTATTGAGATTAATTATGGATTTATTGGATGTATGTTGAGTAAAGTGTGTGAGTAAAAGACTCTACTCACATTAATTGATTTATTTAATTTATGTTAAAAGGAATAAAAGGAATTAAATAAGAAAGAAAAATAGAATCATTTTGGAGAAACAAGAATACGTGAAGTGAGAGGAGAAAAGGAGGAAGAAAACCTAGAAGTGTCAAGTCAAGAACCCACAAGGTGGGGTGATTTCGATTGGTTATTGTTTATTATAGGTTTTGATTTTAATATTATGGATCATGGCATGTTAGGAAGTCTATGTTTAGGAAATTCTAGGTTCCCATAGATGTGTACCTAATAGTGTCAGTTGGTGTCAGATTGAGTCTGATTGTGTCAGAATATGTATGGAATATGATTAAGGTGTCAGTTAATGAATAGAAATGACGGAAAGATGATAATTGATGTAATGAATGATGCAAAATGATGTATTTTGGTGTTTCCAATGATGGGATTCGTATGGGTAAGAATGGGTTTGAGTAAAAATGGATGAATGCTATCAAAAATGCAGAAAATCACTTTTTAGTACGTAGGAACCGGTTCCCAGTGGTGAGGAACCGGGTTCCACGTTGAAAAATCTGTAAAAACCTGGAAAATGCACTCAGGAACCGGTTCTTGTATGGGTAGGAACCGGGTTCCCATACATTTTTCCAGAAGCGCCTTTTTGAACTTCTGCAGGAACCGGTTCCTGTATAGGTAGGAACCGGGTTCTGCCTTAATTTTTTTAAAAATTCTAAAACTTCAAAAATTCATAACTTTCAAACCGTAAGTCCGTTTTGAGCGCCGTTTTGGACGTTATTTCCTAAATTTAATGCTCTACCTTATGAAATGAAAATATTTTAGAAAACTTGAAATTATTTTGGGAAGGGGTTGAATTTCGAAATAAATGATTATTAACTGACACATAAGGGTGTATGTGTAGTAGAGGAACTTTGGTGATGAGGACACTGGTAATATGTAGATGTAATAGCATGTTTATGCTGATGTTAGATGTATGCATGATTGGTCGATATATCATGTTGATTGGTTTGCATGTTTATGCTGATGTTAGATGTATGCATGATTGGTTGATATATCATGTTGATTGTTGTGATTCAGTTATGTTAAATGAATGTGTACATAGACTGATTGATGTTCCATGCTAGTGATGTGCGTGCATTTGCATTGTTTGGTGAAGTTAATTCCCATTGTGCGGAATTTGACTTGGATTGCCGATAACCGATACCCGAGTGAGGATGGGTGGTTAGGCTGGATTCGTGTCCGAGTGGTTATGGACGAATCGATGGTACTGTATCCGGTTGATGATGGATCAGTGTTGGGTGACTTGGTCACGAGTCGGTACCGCATGCATTGAGTCTGCATTGTATTTGTATGAAGTGGTAACATGTTAGGATGTCTTCCAGTGTTACTCTTCGTTGATTGTTATGATTAAGCATGATGAATATGGTTGTGTGTGTGAATCTGAATTTATGTTAAGTGGGTGAAATAATATGCTTGTGATATATTATTGATTGAAAGACTTATAATATGCTTTAATTATGAGAAGTCTCACCCTTACTTTACCATTTCAGATTAAAATTAGCAGCTGAGGAGTCGGTGAGGATGGCTCTAGAGCTTATCTTTTAGTCCGCGCGTCAGTGTCATGCTCTGATTAGATTGTAACACTGGGGAACGCTTAGTTAGGAGAATCATTATTGTTTAATTATTTTGGATTTGAATTCCTTGAGAACCTTGATGTTTTATTAAATTTTGATTTTGGTATTTCCGCTGTGTAAGACATGGTCTTATAAAGATTGAATTTTTGGATGATGATCCTCAGTGTAGCATGGCTACTGTTTGAATGAAGTTTTGATTTAATTATTAATTGTGACATCCCTTGTTATACCGTGTTAACTCTGATTTAAAGCTGATATAGATATTAATTTAATCGATATATTTGGGGTATTTAGATGGGGTGTTACAGTCGGTGTACCACAATGTTAATGTCTATCCCTGACATGTCTTCGTAGGACCGAGCAAAAATCTCGATATAGTCTCGCAGCATCTGGGCCAATCTCTCTTTGCCATTGCTCTCAAGACCTGCTCCTATCTTGATTTCCTTTATGTCTTTGTCAGTACCTAGATTCACAACCTCAACTGGCTCCTCGTGTGGCTGTATAACCTATCCTTCCTGTTGTAGTAGCCTGACAAGTTCTCCTGGCACTTCACAATCTTCCTCACCTTCGTCTTCGGCTTGGTAGATCGGATTATTAAATTCATATTTAGTAATAGCAGAGTCGTTATCGATGAGATTCAGAGTGAATCTGTAGTGTATCATGTGGGTGTATGTAAGAACACATAGCTTTTTTGAAAGGGTGATAAAGCAAAAAGAAAGATAAAGAGCACAGTATTTGAATGCAAAAGTCCAATGATTTATTGAATGAAAATATGCGAATGACAAATAATAACCCTGACAAACGAGCCGTGGTGCCCCAGGCAAGGCACTAGGATTAAAATTTATTGTTCAAAGCGTAAAAAGTGAAAAGCATAACAGAAAAGCATAACTCTTTTATTGTATTAACTATTCATTTTATTTTTATCAAAAATTTAAATATATATATATATATATATATATATATATATATATATATATTTTGATATAAAATTATTTGATTTTAGATTATATTTCAAACTTCTATCTCATTTGATTTTTTATATATATATATATATATATATATATATATATATATATATTTTGATATAAAATTATTTTTCAAAACTCTCAATCAAAGCCTTAGTGAAAACATTTTACTTAACTTCTCAATCGGGATTAGGAACCCTACAAGCTACATGAAAACATTAACGCCTAACACAAATTATGATAAAACTCCTATTTTAAAATAGGTAGAAAAGAATAACGTTATATGTATTTTTTTTGAAAATCTTTATATTTTAAATATGCAAAAGAAAAAGAATAATTCAAGGTTACTTACTTAAAACAACTTGACTTGGGAAAATCATATCAAAGGCATACATGTCATTACCCCTCACATCTCCATTCCATTTGAAAATACACTTTCTCTATTTTCAAATATTTCAACTTTTAGATAAATTTGTAATTTCACCAAGATCAATATTAAAATAAATTGTAGAATGAAGTTAAATTTATTTAGAATAAATAAATCACATATATATTTCAAACTTCTATCTCATTTGATATATATATATATATATATATATATATATATATATATATATATATATATATATATATATATATATATATATATATATATAGTTTAAATACATCAATTTTGAATGAACATATCAAGTTAAAATTTGTTTATAAATAGAAATGGAAGAGTATGTGTTTAGTTTATCTATCTTCTTTTATCATTATAATATTTTAAAAATACAAAATAGGTAAGAAATACTCTTTTATTGTTTTAACTATTCATTTTATTTTTATAAAAAATTGTTATATATATTTATATATATATATATATATTTTATTTTTTTTGAGATAATTTTTTTTTCAAAACTCTCAATCAAAGCCTTAGTGAAAACATTTTACTTAACTTCTCAATCGGAATTAGGAACCCTACAAGCTACATAAAAACATTAACGCCTAACACAAATTATGATAAAACTCCTATTTTAAAATAGGTAGAACAGAATAACGTTATATGTATTTTTTTTTTTGAAAATCTTTATATTTTAAATATGCAAAAGAAAAAGAATAATTCAAGGTTACTTACTTAAAACAACTTGACTTGGGAAAATCATATCAAAGGCATACATGTCATTACCCTCACATCTCCATTCCATTTGAAAATACACTCTATTTTCAAATATTTCAACTTTTAGATAAATTTGTAATTTCACCAAGATCAATATTAAAATAAATTGTAGAATGAAGTTAAATTTATTTAGAATAAATAAATCACATATATATTTCAAACTTCTATCTCATTTGATATATATATATATATATATATATATATATATATATATATATATATATATATATATATATATATATATATATATATATATATATATATATATATATATATATATATATATATATATATATATATATATATATATATATATAGTTTAAATACATCAACTTTTGAATGAACATATCAAGTTAAAATTTGTTTATAAATAGAAATGGAAGAGTATGTGTTTAGTTTATCTATCTTCTTTTATCATTATAATATTTTAAAAATACAAAATAGGTAAGAAATACTTTTATTGTTTTAACTATTCATTTTATTTTTATAAAATTATATATATATATATATATATATATATATTTTTTTGAGATAATTTTTTTTTCAAAACTCTCAATCAAAGCCTTAGTGAAAACATTTTACTTAACTTCTCAATCGGAATTAGGAACCCTACAAGCTACATAAAAACATTAACGCCTAACACAAATTATGATAAAACTCCTATTTTAAAATAGGTAGAAAAGAATAACGTTATATGTATTTTTTTTGAAAATCTTTATATTTTAAATATGCAAAAGAAAAAGAATAATTCAAGGTTACTTACTTAAAACAACTTGACTTGGAAAAATCATATCAAAGGCATACATGTCATTACCCCTCACATATCCATTCCATTTGAAAATACACTTTCTCTATTTTCAAATATTTCAACTTTTAGATAAATTTGTAATTTCACCAAGATCAATATTAAAATAAATTGTAGAATGAAGTTAAATTTATTTAGAATAAATAAATCACATATATATTTCAAACTTCTATCTCATTTGATATATATATATATATATATATATATATATATATATATATATATATATATATATATATATATATATATATATATATATAGTTTAAATACATCAATTTTGAATGAACATATCAAGTTAAAATTTGTTTATAAATAGAAATGGAAGAGTATGTGTTTAGTTTATCTATCTTCTTTTATCATTATAATATTTTAAAAATACAAAATAGGTAAGAAATACTCTTTTATTGTTTTAACTATTCATTTTATTTTTATAAAAAATTGTTATATATATATATATATATATATATATATATATATATATATATATATTTTATTTTTTTTGAGATAATTTTTTTTTCAAAACTCTCAATCAAAGCCTTAGTGAAAACATTTTACTTAACTTCTCAATCGGAATTAGGAACCCTACAAGCTACATAAAAACATTAACGCCTAACACAAATTATGATAAAACTCCTATTTTAAAATAGGTAGAAAAGAATAACGTTATATGTATTTTTTTTTTGAAAATCTTTATATTTGAAATATGCAAAAGAAAAAGAATAATTCAAGGTTACTTACTTAAAACAACTTGACTTGGAAAAATCATATCAAAGGCATACATGTCATTACCCCTCACATATCCATTCCATTTGAAAATACACTTTCTCTATTTTCAAATATTTCAACTTTTAGATAAATTTGTAATTTCACCAAGATCAATATTAAAATAAATTGTAGAATGAAGTTAAATTTATTTAGAATAAATAAATCACATATATATTTCAAACTTCTATCTCATTTGATATATATATATATATATATATATATATATATATATATATATATATATATATATATATATATATATATATATATATATATATATATATATATATATATATATATATATATATATATATATATATAGTTTAAATACATCAATTTTTGAATGAACATATCAAGTTAAAATTTGTTTATAAATAGAAATGGAAGAGTATGTGTTTAGTTTATCTATCTTCTTTTATCATTATAATATTTTAAAAATACAAAATAGGTAAGAAATACTTTTATTGTTTTAACTATTCATTTTATTTTTATAAAAATTGTTATATATATTTATATATATATATATATATATATATATATATATATTATTTTTTTTGAGATAATTTTTTTTTCAAAACTCTCAATCAAAGCCTTAGTGAAAACATTTTACTTAACTTCTCAATCGGAATTAGGAACCCTACAAGCTACATAAAAACATTAACGCCTAACACAAATTATGATAAAACTCCTATTTTAAAATAGGTAGAAAAGAATAACGTTATATGTATTTTTTTTTTGAAAATCTTTATATTTGAAATATGCAAAAGAAAAAGAATAATTCAAGGTTACTTACTTAAAACAACTTGACTTGGAAAAATCATATCAAAGGCATACATGTCATTACCCTCACATATCCATTCCATTTGAAAATACACTTTCTATTTTCAAATATTTCAACTTTAGATAAATTTGTAATTTCACCAAGATCAATATTAAAATAAATTGTAGAATGAAGTTAAATTTATTTAGAATAAATAAATCACATATATATTTCAAACTTCTATCTCATTTGATATATATATATATATATATATATATATATATATATATATATATATATATATATATATATATATATATATATATATATATATATATATATATATATATATAGTTTAAATACATCAATTTTTGAATGAACATATCAAGTTAAAATTTGTTTATAAATAGAAATGGAAGAGTATGTGTTTAGTTTATCTATCTTCTTTTATCATTATAATATTTTAAAAATACAAAATAGGTAAGAAATACTCTTTTATTGTTTTAACTATTCATTTTATTTTTATAAAAAATTGTTATATATATTTATATATATATATATATATATATATATATTTTATTTTTTTTGAGATAATTTTTTTTTCAAAACTCTCAATCAAAGCCTTAGTGAAAACATTTTCCTTAACTTCTCAATCGGAATTAGGAACCCTACAAGCTACATAAAAACATTAACGCCTAACACAAATTATGATAAAACTCCTATTTTAAAATAGGTAGAAAAGAATAACGTTATATGTATTTTTTTTTGAAAATCTTTATATTTTAAATATGCAAAAGAAAAAGAATAATTCACGGTTACTTACTTAAAACAACTTGACTTGGGAAAATCATATCAAAGGCATACATGTCATTACCCCTCACATCTCCATTCCATTTGAAAATACACTTTCTCTATTTTCAAATATTTCAACTTTTAGATAAATTTGTAATTTCACCAAGATCAATATTAAAATAAATTGTAGAATGAAGTTAAATTTATTTAGAATAAATAAATCACATATATATTTCAAACTTCTATCTCATTTGATTTTAAAATTATATATATATATATATATATATATATATATATATATATATATATATATATATATATATATATATATATATATATATATATATATATATATATATATATATATATATATATAGGTTAAATACATCATTTTTGAATGAACATATAAAGTTAAAATTTGTTTATAAATAGAAATGGAAGAGTATGTGTTTAGTTTATCTATCTTCTTTTATCATTATAATATTTTAAAAATACAAAATAGGTAAGAAATACTCTTTTATTGTGAACATAAATATTTTTCTTCAAATAAAAATAAAAATTGTGTATACTAATTTATATTTATTAAATTATAACTATTGTTGTTATTAATAATAAAAATGAATTATTTTTAAAAAAAATTATCTAACGCGAACTTATTCAATAATGGCAAAGGGGGCGTTTGTCTCACGGTGTCAAAAATTATTTCCAGGAATTACTATCCCTGAAAAATAGATATGGGAAATTTATTCCAAGAAATTCTTTTGAAAATTTATTTGACAAACATTTTATTATTCTTAGGAAATTTTATAATTTAATTTATTTATTTTAAAAACTATATAAAATTTTATGGGAGTCCACATTCTCATCCTTCAACATGAGAATAATTTTATGCAAATAATGGAAGTTATTTTGTTCCTTGAAATTTTTATATCTAGGAATTATTTTTTTCCAATCTTGTAACAAACATAGGTATCCTTTTTATCCATATATTCCGTAAATGTAATTTTAAACTCAAACAAACACCCCAAAGTAAAAAAACATGTAAATCTTAAACTTGAAACAAACACCCCAAAGTGAAAAAAGCATTATAAAGGTCAAAAGAAAAATATAATTTAAGTTAATAATAAAAATATTATTTTTATTTTTATTTTATTTTTAAAAAGAATATATCAAAAGATATAAAAGATGGGATAAGACTAAGATTGATAAAGTGATAATTTGGGAATCCCAATTTATTGTGGATAAGGGGTATGAGGGTCCCGAGGCATGACCCATGTCGAGGCAAAGAAGAATTGAAAATCAAATATACTAACAAATCAGATATTGGTTTCTCTAAGAATTGAGTAATATGGAATGTTAATAGTCTAATTTTTACTAAACAATTAAGCCAAAGGATCTAATGCTCCAAGGAACAACCTTAGGATCCTAGATAGTGACAAAACAAAAGAAGAATCTTCAAGCCAAATACTATTCCAACTGAAATTATAAGCAAAATCAATGACTTTAATAACCCCAAAAGCTCACTTAGATAGATGAATAACAATTAAGCTCAAGAAACCCAAAACAAAGTCACCAGAGCATTTATGAACCAACTTCCACAAGAAGCCAAACTTGTGGAGAATGAGCATCCATGTTAGACTTTAGCCACCCATCAACCGATACCTCCAAATGATTTCAACAATTCTATGAGCTTTAGAAGGATGCAACTTAACATTGAAGGTCTTAATGATTGTGAACTCATGGATATAAGACTCGGCCATCTTAGAAGTAATATTTCCTATGAAATCCACTTTGTCAAGAATTTGGTTGAGAACCATCTTCCAATGCGTTGTTCCATTACTGAATCTAACATGATTGCGGGCCATCTATATGTTATTGGTAATATGGACAGCGAAAGCCTAGATGATAGTTTTGCAATGAAGACTTTGGTTCTTTTCACAAATACCCAGAATAATAACAATATTGGACACAAGAGGATCTTGATCATATTAAAACCAGTTTCATAAATGCAATGCGAAAGGATAATAAAAGAAAATATGGTTTGAAGATTCCTGATGAGACTTGCATAACTACCAAATGGGGAGATTGTTAGATCCACGATTTTATGATTGACAACAATTTTGATAAAATATGGTTCTTATCTAATGTTGAGCAACATGTCACAACATTTTGACCAACTGTCATGATAGGTTATGTTGTTATGTGTATCAGACAGATGTTGAGCCAAATGTCTTGACATCTTGGCCTATTGTACAACAGGTCTATTGTTTTTTTTGGTGATTTAATTTGATTTTATGAGATCCTATTGGATATAACTCACTTATTTTCGCACATCAAGCAAATTTTATTAGGAACAATGCAAATTTGATTCAGTTTCATTAAAAAGATCTTTGAGAATTTATAGGAAACTTTGAAGATTGGTTTCTATTTTTGTTGAAGATCTCGCAACTGATTTATATTAGAAAATTGGATTTGATTGAAGACTCCAATCCTATTTTTCAAGAGTCTATAAAAAGGAATTGTTAAACCTAAAACAACAAGCATTCGAAAAAGGCATTCACATTGAAGAAACCGTGGGTTCATAAGATTTTAGGATTTTGAGATTCTTTTAGAGTTTTCGTGTTTTCTTTGTATGCCACTCGTGTATCTTCTCCGCCTTGTTCTTGGTCTTGTTCTTCTACACTTCGTTTTTATTTCTACGCGTCCTGTTGTTGTTCGTGTTACAAAGAGATGAAAAGTGAAGATGATGATGATTTGCAAAGGGGAGTGAATTGGTGAAGATGAAGCGTAAAAGAGAGAGCAGAGGTTGAAGTTGAATGAAGATTTGCAGAGAGAATTCTGAGTGAGAAGTGATGAAAATCAATCGTGTGTATTTGAGAGTGAAGATGAGTGGGGTTATATAGGTTGATATGGTGGGAGAAAACGGTTAGAGATTGAGAAAATCTCGGCCATTGAACTAAAACTTTCTGTTATGATCATAGAGGGCGGGGATTAAAGATTAGAGAGGTAGTTAAATTCTGTTATGGTGAATCAGTTAGAAGTTTGTGTTCTGCTAGTAATTTAGTTATGAGGTTAGGATTACTTAGCTGGAAAATGGATAAAGTGAAAATGGCTTTCTGGTTTAATTTTCTTTGCTTTTCTATTGTTTTCTTTGATTTATTTGTTATGTAGGTTATGTGCAGGGGTTGGCTACAAAGTTGAATCTGTGAGTTCAATAGGTTTTCTAATTGTTAGCCTAAGCTTGAATATTTTTTAATTTTCTCTTAAATGTTAATGATGAGCTGGATTTTCTTTTCCTTCGACTATGCACTGTGTTATTTTCCAGATTATATTGCCTTTAGAATATGTGTTTACACTGCTATGATGACATTTACATGGTTGAATGAACTTGAAAAATAGTTGTGGACTATATATATATATGTTTTATTTGAACCACCTTCTGTTTGAACTGAACTTGCGCATCACCTTGAGCTTTTTATCTTTTATTTTGAGTTCCTCTTGAACTGGATCTTAAGTGTTGCAAAAATTTTCTTCCGAATTTTTCTATGCACTTGAATCATATGCTCTATTATGTTATGAAAATATACCAAGACGTGTATTTGAATGTAGTTCACTTCTAAATTAGCTTAGAACTTGAGTGATAGTGTGCGATTTGTTTGCCTTAATTTGAATTTTCGATCAAGTTTAATGTGGCCTTGCAATGGTTTTTTTTTAGGTCTGTTTTGAGTATATGTATCATGGTAATAGGCTATTTGGATTGAATTGAACTAATGTGGATTGTTTTTGTTCATGATTTTCTATTAAATAATGTAGGGCTGTCGTGATGCTATTGATCTTTCTTTTTCTGTTTCGTGTGTTTATATAGGTTTCCATATGGATTATTGAGAATTGGCACATGGACGAAGCATGTTTAGAAGTTCTTATATTCTCTTGAACATGAAGGGATCATAGAGGGATGAAGTGATGAAGTTAGAAGATGGAAAGAGGATGTAGACTTAAGAACTAGGTTCAGGACATGTTTCTAATCTTGTATTATAGCCTATACACCTTGAAATGTATCATGATATAACATATTTGCAAACTAATAAACTTTGATGGAATTTGGTTGAATATCATCGAATGAAACTTGTCCTTTTTTATTTGAACCCTTGTATCCATGAAAACTTGTTAACCTTGCTTGAACCATATTTGTTGCAACCTTACAAGTTGGTGAAATTTATTTGACAACCTTGACTTCCATGTTTCAATTTAATCTTGGCTAGCCTTTCCAAATTTGAAGTCATTAGCATGAATTAGTAAGAAAATTGTTCGTATGGTTTGATCTTAATCCATAGTTATACTTGCTTCTTCCATAAGATCTTGTGAATCAATTAGCCTTGTATGCCATGCTTGATACTTGAAAATGCCACAAGAGTATATCCACAAGGAACTAGATCAACAATCAATCTTAATGCCATGTTTGAACCTTATTGTAAACCCTAATTGAATGCTTGGCCTTCATTTTATCAATACCTTGCACCCTAAGTCAAAACACTTCGGCCTTATACGCCTCATGCTTGAGGGATATGTACTGTTAGTCATAGTTTTGAAGGGTAGACGTTAACATATAGAAAATAAATTCAAGACATATTAATAGTCATGATTAATTGGTCTGGAACAAGGGAACAATAAACTTTATTCTCATTAATTGACTTTGTGTAGACAATGGGACACTTGACTATTAATTGACTTTGTGTAGACAATGGAACACTTGACTTAATGGCCATCAACCGACCTTAATGACATGTAGTTTTTGGAATCCTATTTATACTAGAAACCATTAAAGGAGAAAAGGAACAATTATATCCATTCGTCCCATATTATAAGCAACTTTTACCTTTTTAAATTCATTGAATAATTAATATATCCGTCTATAGATTCATTGAATAATTAATATATTTGGTCTATAGATTTATTAAATAATTAGTATATCTAATCTATATATAGACTTGATACATTAATTATTCAATGAATATGAAAAGATGAAATTTGATTATAATATGGGACATGTAGTATGATTGTAGGGTTATGATTCTATTGGCCATCGGTGATAGAGTTATCATTTAGTGTATTTTTACATGTACACAATTTGATCTAAACTGCTGACCAAAATTCGATGTGGACCAAGAGGATGCCGATCTCTCGAGCTTGAAATGTTGGAGAGGATGGGGTACTGTAATGTTATACACTCGATGATGAAGTAAGTAAGAGCACAATGAGGCATAAGAGAGTATTAAGGTTTCAGAGAGAATAATGAATACCTAGGCTTCACAAGTGAGGGTTTATATAATTTCCGGTGCTTGGTCATTGGTTCCTATTTTCGGCCTAGATATTCGGGTCCACAAAAATAGGTAACTTCCGTGAGTTGGTCAAACGGCGTCATGCTCGTAATTAGTCGCTGTTTCGAGCAAGAGGGATTTGAGGCGCACGCTCTAGACATATCCTACTTATCCGCTCGATTCAGACGAGAAAACGGATGAAGTTGCCGACATGGGCGTAAGCCCGTTCGGGCGTGTTAGGTAATGCCGAATTAGTCGATGTTGAGATTTATCGGTATTATCTAAGAGGCGAATTGGATTATTATGTTGTTTGGGCGGTTAAGTTGATAGTCGAGTAATTAGTCGTTTAATCGAGAAATAATATTATTATATTGGATTATTATTTAATTAATTGGTTGACTAAGTTGTAGAATATTATCGTATTAATTTATTAGAATAATATAAGACTATTTTATATGGGCTTAGTATATGGCGGTGCGTAGTTATAATGGAGGTGTATGAAAGTAGGCCCATTAAGAGTTATAAGAGAATATGAGGTTTAGTGATATATAAAATATTAGGTTTTATTAGTAGAAGAAAAAAATAAGTATTTTGAAGAGAGAAGGAGACTACGTGAGATTTTTGTGAAAAGAAAAGTTGCAGAGAGAATGGCAAAGAATGAGTAATAGTAGGGAAGAATACGTAGAGCAATCGGAGGCCAAAACTGAAATCGAACCGAAAACTGTTAGAGTGACATTCAATCCAAGGTAAGGGTGGAGTTTAATCTCTATAACCAGGTATATGATAGACTGTATATGGGTTGGGTTGTATGAATTTTCCATGAATTAATTGTTGTTTTCTTGTGTTGTGTTGATTTGGTGAAAATAATTGTTGTTGTGTTGATTGTTGCTATTGTATTGGTTGTGGATTGCAATATTGGTTGAATCGATTGATAATATTGATTGTGTAAGTATAAAAGTGTGTTGTTCTGTTATGAAAAATTTAAGATTGAAAACAATACGCCGAAGATAACTGGAATTGGATAAATTGCAGGAAACAACACTTAAGGAGATGCACCGAACGACACACCCTGGAGATATAGGGAGTGCGAACACACACTTGGGATGGTGATGATGGGGCTCTCACCGAAATGGTTGGTGAAGAGAGAGGAGTGCCGATCGGCACCCTTAGTGTAGGCACTTATTTTATTTTTCCTCTTTTCCTTTGCCACGCGTGTATTGTATGAAAGACATCCGTAGACGTGTTATAATTTTTTGTTATCTTCTCTTCTCGCTCATAGTGTAGTATATTATGCCTTATGGAATTTTTGTAGATTAATAATTTAACTCAGATCACTTAATTTGATTGAGTAGAAGAGTAATCAAACACATGTAGTCTATTTGTAGCATAATGTATCAATATCGAAGCAACAATTTTGGTAATTTTAGCGATGTTAGGTAGTCAGAAAATAATGGAACATTGTAGTTAATGACAAGAATATAATTTAGTAGTAATTGTGAGTCAATTTCTGGATTGAATAAATAGAAACAATGGAATTAATAGTATATGAGGTCGATGAAAATAATATCGAATAGCCATGTTAGTAACTTAAGTGGTAAAATTAATTAACCGAATTAAGTGAAATTTGTCGGAGTAGTTCAGATATAGTAGTAGGTATTTTGGTTGGAATTATGTCGAATAAGTTGATTTGCAGATGAAGTTGAATTGTTCAATGTATGGAATTGTATTATTGTCTATTATTGTGATTGAGTCGTTGTTGAATACGTTGTTTATCCTGAGATGATGTGAATTATTGTTGTTAATAAGTTGTTGTTAATACGTCAATGAAGTTGTAGGCCTATGGCCAACATTGAAGTGACGATGAGTACCTCTATTTAATGGTACAATGGTGATATAGGCTTGTGCCTTGCGATGTTAATTGCGATGTTAATTACGATGTTAATTGCGATATTAATTACGATATTAATTGCGATGTTAATGGTTGTTGTTGTGTGTGATGTTGCATTCATTGAGTCACACATATTTGCATACTTTGCGATGGCCTGGATTGACAAATTGCGACGAAGGCTTATGCCTTGGCCTTGATGGAAAACACAATGATGATGAAGGCTTATTTCCTGGCCTTGATGGAAAATACGATGATGATGAAGTCTTATGTCTTGTTGGTGCCTCATAATATGGCAGTTTTTACGATGGGAGTTCTGCTCCAATGGTACCACATGCTTATGCATTATATTGAGTTGTATAGTTGTGTCGCATTTGAAGTCGTGTTTTATAAGTTGTTATATTGATGTGTTGATTGATTAAAGTTGTTGTTGTTACTAAGCTGTGATAAATTGAAGTGTATAACTGTTCTTGTGAAGTGGTGATATTTGTATGATTCGATCTAATATATTATTTATCATACATTTGTTTATATTGGTTGTATCTCACCCTTCATTGTGATGTTGCTCTACGTGGGTAACGTGTGTAATGAAGGATGAAGAATTAGTTGTTGTTAGTCCAAGTCGGTTTAGTTGCTCGATACGTAGCACTGGGTGATGAATGTTATTTGTTTCTATGATGTTGTTACTACTCTAGTTGTTGAATAATTATAAGTTGAAATCTGTTTTAGTTGAATAAAGTTGTAAATGATTTCTAAGTAGAAAGTTGTGATTCCGATGCGTAATTAATTAAAAAAGTTGCGAAGTTTTCATATGAATAAGTATGTTGTACATTGTTCACCCGAATGCTATGTATCTATGATAAATGCAATACATGTTGATTATTTTATGTTGAAATATGATGCCTCGAATACGTTGAAGGTTTTTAAATACTCTCATTTTTGTTATAATTTTGGGTAGAATTTGGGGTGTTACAGCTACTCCTGAAAAGCAATCAATCAGACTTACTTGGGAGTTAGAACAAATGGGCCAAAATCATTTGGACTGATTGAGATAGACGTGGATTGACCCATTCTAACAACTGGACCAATCCAAGACACAATTTAGTCTAGAAAATTTACTTTTAATTTTAAGTGCTACAAATATTATTTAAAAAAGATGAGAACACAAATAATATATCATTGAGTTTAAATATTAAATAAAGATGTTAAATAATACTTAAGTCATTTACAATTGATTTTAATTTTAAGTGCTACAAATATTATTTAAAAAGGATGAGAACACAAATAATATATCATTGAGTTTAAATATTAAATAAAGATGTTAAATATTACTTAAATCGTTTACAATTGATTCTCACTCGTTTTCATAAATTAAATATGAATGTAAAAGTCATGCATTTTAGTGTTGCTCTAATATCCAACTACATGTATGACACCTATAAATAATAAATACAAAGTGATTATACATTCAAACATTTTATTATACTCTTATACCATGTATTTACATATAATATTTATCAAATGAATATTATTAAAAAATAATTTCATAAAAATAATAAAATTTTAATAATTTATGGGTAAATTATAAAGGATAAAATTTAAGTATAAATATTAAATATAATTTTTCAAATGTAATTTTTACTATTTTCAAATAAAAATATTACAAATATATAATTTTTCCTACACATTTAATTTTCTCATATTTTCACTCTCAAAATGATATTTAACAAACCTCTTATCATATTTTTATTTAAGAATAATAAAAACAACAACTTTTCAGTTATAAATTATATTAGTTACCACTTTAAATTTCCTGATAAATATGGTCAATATTAATTACTCTCTCCACTCTTATTTATAAGTAAATTTTTACTTTTAAAATTAATTGAATAAACAATGTATTTAGACTATATATAAGTTAAATACATTAATTTTTGAAAGAACATAAAAAGTTAAAATTTGTTTATAAATAGAAACGGAAGAATATGTGTTTAGTTTATCTATCTTCTTTTATCATTATAATATTTTAAAAATACAAAATAGGTAAGAAATACTCTTTTATTGTTTTAACTATTGATCTTGGTTTTATCAAATATATATATATATCATTACTTTTCAAAACTCTCAATCAAAGCCTACATGAAAACATTTTACTTAACCTTCTCAATCGGGATTAGAAACCCTACAAGCTACATAAAAACATTAACGCCTAACACAAATTATGATAAAACTTCTATTTTACAATACAAATCATATTTGAGATAAATATTTTAAAATAGATAGAAAAGAATAACGTTATATGTATATTTTTTTTTTTTTGAAAATCTTTATATTTTAAATATGCAAAAGAAAAAGAATAATTCAAGGTTACTTACTTAAAACAACTTGACTTGGGAAAATTATATCAAAAGGATACATGTCATTAACCCTCACATCTCCATTCGAAAATACACTTTCTCTATTTTCAAATATTTCAACTTTTAGATAAATTTATAATTTCACCAAGATCAATATTAAAATAAATTGTAGAATGAAGTTAAATTTATTTAGATTAAATAAATCACATATATATTTCAATAATACATAAAAAAAGTGAGAAAATATTAATTATTAATCTATATATATTTCTCTCACATAAATAAATGAATGTGAGAGAATATTATTTACTTTGGCAAGTTCAGATGTACACTTAACTTTTGATGTTGATAAAGTGAGAGATTATAGTTATGTTCCGTGCTTCTCATTATTTAAATATGTTATGTGTTTATAAAGTAAGAGATTGTGGCAAACTTATGTTGTGTGCTTCTCATTATTCAAATATGGAAAGCGAAGTTTCACATATAGCACACCCAAATATAACTTTCGGATGATTCACATGTGCACATGCAAAACCCTCGATATTTTAAAATCTAACGTTTATATATTAAAATGTGCAAAGGGTGTCTTCGATATGCGATTCACAAGTGGTGAAGATCGTGCTACTTAGTGAGAAATCCAAACTAATAGGATAACTATTTGTCACAGATCAATACCTAAATAAGAGATTAAACCAAATCAAATTAAGATCACTTAAAATATAAAAAATGATTATAACGATTCTCTATTTATTTAAAATAATTATTTAAAATAATAAAAAATGATTATAACTATTCTCTATTTATTTATTATAGTTATTTTATTCAATTATATTATAAATATCTAACTATTGCGTAAAAAACAAATATTTCAATAATTATGTTGTTTAAATATGGCTTATTTCATTCAATTATAATTAAATCTTATATTATATTTCAATAATTAATTAAATATTTTAGGAAATATGAAATTTTGATTTCATCCAACAAATGATTAATCGACACTTATTTAAATAAAATGACTATGATTATAGTATGAAGTAAAAACAAATAAAATAAAATTATAAGGAGTATAAACAGAGAAAAAGTCTCTCTTACGCAAAACCCGAACGATTTACTTTCTCTACATTTACTTGACTCTTCTCGACTTTTTCTTCAATCAAATCCTTTCCATTTTCCAACTCCACCCTATCATTCAATTCATTCATTAACCTCAATATAAAGTTAATAGGATTAATATTCTTAAAATAAATTATTTCACCTAAATGTTGCTTGTTATATATTACACTACACCATTGCTATCGCTTCTTGATTTCACTTAAATATTACTCCATTTTAAGTGTAATTAGCATCAATACATACAGATAACAATGTCAAAACAACATGCAGTTTTGGTTTCCCACCATAAAGAGACCTAAGTTTTGAAGGTCAGCACGTAGAGCAAGTTTAATAACAACTTTAAACTCCATGTCCCTCCTGCATAAAATAATTTAATCAAATAAAATTAAAATAAAATAAATAGAAACAACTTAAACATGAAAATCAATTATCAAGGTCTCTTACTACCATCATAAATTGAAAGTCTATTTCTCGGGCGATAAACTAATATAAACCACCTAACCAAAAGTAGCACCAAATTATTGAGTCCAACAAATTACTATTAAGTAGGATTCTCAACCAAGTTTTCCAACTTGTATGTTTCATCAGCAACACTCAATATCCTTATTGCCATAGCCCGAGAACACTCAATATCTTCCCTGCCAATAGCTCAACATTTGTTGCATTAAAAATAGCAACACTAACAATAGGACACCTCTTGGCATCTACATACCCAAAAATCATTATTTGCCAATAACTCAACATTTGTTGCATTAAAAATAGCAACACTGACAATAAGACACCTCTTGGCATCTACACACCTAAAAATCATTATTTTTAGTAAGAAATTGATAGATAAATCATAATTATTTGTAACAAACAGATAGATGTGTATCATATATTTATTATTTTATTTTTATTTTGCATTAATGAAATTTCGGTCCATTTTTGTTTTGCATTAATGAAATTCCAATCAGTATTTATAATACATGAGTTTATATTTAAAATCAAAGTTTATCCACAAGAAGATTTCGTGATATACCAAGAGCTAAAAATTGAAAGGTTTTACATTGAAAGTAACCAAATAATTAATACTTTGTTTTGCATTAAAGAAATTTCGATCATTATTTATAACCCGTGAGTTTTCATTTAAAAGCAAAGTTTATTAAATAATATTATTTTAGTGAGATAAAAAACACAAACTTTGGCCATTTAAAGAAAATGCACTTTTAAATTTTTCCAAAACATACAATTTTCTTATATATATGATAGATAAATAGTTATCAATAATACATTAAAAAAATGTGAGAAAATATCAATGATTAATCTACCATATAAAAATGTTTAAAAAAAGTAGGAAATTTCTTTCCACACCGAGTCGTTTTAGGCCTATTGTGTAAAAGCAAATGGAAGAGTTTAGTGTAGAATCTATTTTTGGTTTCTTTTGTTATGTTACCTCCATAGGTCACTCACTCACACAAATTAATAATATTATTTACTTTGGCAAGTGGTTGGTGCTATTTGAATTTATGTGAATGAATCTTTCGCTCCATTAGGTTCTTTTCCTGTTCGCTCATTCATTCATATGTACACTTAACTTTTCGATATTGATAAAGTGAGAGATTGTATGGACTTATGTTCTATGCTTCTCATTATTCAAATATGTTATGTGTTTATAAGTGAGAGATTATGGCAAACTTATGTTCTGTGCTTCTCATTATTCAAATATGGAAAGGGAAGTTTCACATGGAGCACACCCGAATATAACTTTCAGGATGATTCACATGTGCACATGCGAAACCCCCTCAATATTTTAAAGTCTAACGTTTAAATATTAAAACGTGCAAAAGGGTGTCTTCGCATATGCGAATTCACAAGTGGTGAAAATCACCGCTACTTAGACAGAAATCCCCCAAAAATGCCAATTATACACTATACATATTATTATTAATATTTTTGGGTTTTTCAGTGGAAATTCACCGCTACTTAGTGAGAAATTCACAAAAAATATCAATTATACACTATACACGTTAATATATAACACTAATTTAAGTAATATAAAAACAAATAGGATAAATATTTGTCACAGATCAATACCTAAATAAGAGATTAAACCAAATCAAATTAAGATCACTTTAAATATACAAAAAAAATGATTATAACGATTCTCTATTTATTTAAAATAATTATTTAAAATAATTAAAAAAATGATTATAACTATTCTCTATTTATTTAATATAGTTATTTTATTCAATTATATTATAAATATCTAACTATTGTGTAAAAAACAAATATTTCAATAATTATGTTGTTTAAATATGGCTTATTTCATTCGGTTATAATTAAATCTTATATTATATTTCAATGATTAATTAAATATTTTAGGAAATATGAAATTTTGATTTCATCCAACAAATGATTAATCGACACTTATTTAAATAAAATGACTATGATTATAGTATGAATTAAAAGCAAATAGAATAAAATTATAAGGAGTATAAACAGAGAAAAACTCTCTCTTACGCGAAAACCTGAACGTATTTACTTCTCTTCTCTACATTTACTTCAACTTCTCTTCTCGACATTTACTTCAATCAAATCCTTTCCATTTCCCAACTCCACCCTATCATTCAATTCATTCATTAACCTCAATATAAAGTTAATAGGATTAATATTCTTAAAATAAATTATTTCACCTAAATGTTGCTTGTTATATATTACACTACACCATTGCTACTACTGTTTCTTGATTTCACTTAAATATTACACCATTTTAAGTGTAATTAGCATCAATATATAGACAGAACAATGTCAAGAACAACATGATTTTCCGTCAATTTGGCTCCCCACCATAAAGAGACCTAAGTTTTGAAGGTCGACGTAGCAAGTTTAATAACAACTTTAAACTCCATGTCCCTCCTGCATAAAATAATTTAATCAAATAAAATTAAAATAAAATAAATAAACACAACTTAAACATGAAAATCAATTATCAAGGTCTCTTACTACCATCACAAATTGGAAGTCTCTTTCCCAGGCGATAAACTAACATAAACAACATAACAAAAAGTAGCACCATATTATTGAGTCCAACAAATTTAGGATTCCCAACCAAGTTTTCTAACTTGTATGTTTAGTCGGCAACACACAATATCCTTACTGCCAATAGCCTAGCAACACTCAATATCTTCCCTGCCAATAGCTCAACATTTGTTGCATTAAAAGTAGAAACACTGACAACAGGACACCTCTTGGCATCTACGCACCCAAAAATCATAATTTTTTGTAAGTAATAGATAGATAAATCATACTTATTTGTAAGAAACAGATAGATGTGTATCATATATTTATTATTTTGTTTTTATTTTGCATTAATGAAATTTCGGTCAATTTTTGTTTTGCATTAATGAAATTCCAATCAGTATTTATAATACATGAGGTTATATTTAAAATCAAAGTGTTACATTGAAAGTAACCAAATAATTATTACTTTGTTTTGCATTAAAGAAATCTCGATCATTATTTATAACCCGTGAGTTTACATTTAAAAGCAAAGTTTATTAAATGATAATTTTTAGTGAGATAAAAAAACAAACTTTGGCCATTTAAAGAAAATGATTTTTTTTTAAATTTTCCAAAACATACTATTTTCTTATATATATGATAGATAAATAGTTACCAATAATACATAAAAAAATGTGAGAAAATATTAATTATTAATCTACCATATAGAAATGTTAAAAAAAAATAGGAAATTTCTTTCCACACCCAATAGTCTTTTTTTAGGCCTATTGGCGAATTATGCAGAAAAGAAAATGGAAGAGTTTAGTGTAGAATCTATTTTTTGGTTTCTTTTGTTATATTACCTCCTTAGGTCACTCACTCACACAATTTAATTAATTATCACAATTTAATTATTTATTCTGACACAAGAGTAATAGCTGAGAGAAAATTATTTACTTTTGCGAGTGGTTGGTGCTATTTGAATTTATTGTGAAAGAATCTTTCTGCTTTATTAGGGTTCTTTTTCCTTGTTCATTCATTCAGATGTACACTTAACTTTTCGATGTTGATGAAGTGAGAGATTGTGGCAGACTTATGTCTGTGCTTCTCATTATTCAAATATGTTATGTGTTTATAAAGTGAGAGATTGTGACAAACTTATGTTCTGTGCTTTTCATTATTCAAATATGGAAAGGGAAGTTTCACATGTAGCACACCCGAAAATAACTTTCAGGATGATTCACATATGCACATGCGAAACACACTCAATATTTTAAAATCTAACGTTTAAATATTAAAACATGCAAAGGGTGTCTTCATAGAATTCACAAGTGGTGAAAATCACCGCTACTTAGACAAAAATCCCAAAAATGCCAATTATACACTATACATATTATTATTAATATTTTTGGTTTTCTGGTGAAAATCACCGCTACTTAGTGAGAAATCCCCAAAAATATCAATTATACACTATACACGTTAATATATAACAAACATTTAAATAATATAAAACAAATAGGATAAATATTTGTCATGATCAATACCTAAATAAGAGATTAAACCAAATCAAACTAAGATCTACTTAAAATATACAAAAAATGATTATAACGATTCTCTATTTATTTAAAATAATTATAAAATGATTATAACTATTTTCTATTTATTTAATATAGTTATTTTATTCAATTATATTATAAATATCTAACTATTGTAAAAACAAATATTTTAATAATTATGTTATTTAAATATGGCTTATTTCATTCAATTATAATTAAATCTTATATTATATTTAATGACTATGATTATAGTATGAAGTAAAAGCAAATAAAACCTAAATGTATTTACTTCTCTTCATTTGTGAGGAGCCGTGGATCGAACCTCGTCCTCTCAACGCTGCTACCTTACTAACCGAGACAACTCCGCATTTGTGTTAGCAACATGAAACAAATAGATTATAAGCGAAACAAGATTTTTGAAATTATTTAAAACGAAGAAAAACGCTGGGTCATCTTCTTCCTTTTGAACACGTACTTTTACCTACGGTTCTCGTTCGTTGTTAAAGTCTATAGTGATGATTTTTCTCATTACTACAACACCGCAAGTTTCAAAAATCCAAAAACATAATATAAATTAGAGGTAAGGCCATGGTTCGATTGGAAATTTGCTCATGAGTATGATGGTGGTCATCGCTTTGCCTAATTTTTCCTAAAACACAAAGCCCTAATTTGAACTTCAAACCCTAGCCATGGAAACTTATACCGTATTGAAACTTAAATCAAGCTACAAGTAAAGCTTTGAAACTTCATTAGAAACACAAATATGCAATCAAAATATGTTAAATATGAGTGTATGCATCAAACCAATTTCAAGTTTCTTGAAGCAAATTGTGAATGGATGTCTTGTTCAAGGTGTTCCGGCTTGTGAGTATGTGGAATGATTCGTAGGAGCACCGAAGCGATTGGAATGCTTGGAATGGCATGGATCGAAGCAAAACTTTGGCTGCCAATTGCTTGAAGCTCACAGTTTTTTTGAAGCTAGGTTAGGGTTCTTGAGGCATGTTAGGATTAAGTCTTAGTCTGTACTTCTTCATTATGTCAAATAGTTTTCGCAAATGATCGAGATGTTCTTATTCTGTTTGTGATTGAGCTATAATGTTGTCGACGTAGACCTCTATATCGTGATGAATCATATCATGGAATAAAGCTACCATGACACGTTGATATGTGGCGCCAACGTTCTTCAGTCCGAACGACATGACTTTGTAACAGAATGTGCCCCACTGTGTAAGGAAAGTAGTCTTTCCCATGTTTTTGGGAGCCATTTTGATCTGATTGTAACCGGAGAAACCATCCATGAAGGAGAAAACTTTATGTTGAGCGGTGTTATCAACCAGGACATCAATATGTGGAAGTGGGAAATCGCCTTTCGACTTGCTTTGTTTAGATCTCTGTAGTCCACACATACAAACTTTTCCATCCTTCTTAGGTACGCACCACGCTCGCAACCCAATCGTGGATAAGAAGTATGACTAGGAAACCGATATTGAACGCTTAATAACTGGCTTTGATTTTCTGACATCTCAGACGCATATGATAAACCTTCTACTTAATAGGTAGAAAACCTTCTTTTGTTTGTAGTCGGTGTACCACAATGTTAATGTCTATCCTCGCATGTCTTCGTAGGGATCGAGCAAAAATCTCGATATAGTCTCGCAAAGATTTGGGCCAATCTCTCTTTGCCATTGCTCTCAAGACCGCTCCTATCTTGATTTTTATGTCTTTGTCAAGACTAGATTCACAACCTCAACTCGCTCTCGTGGTGGCTGTATAACCTGTTCTTCTGCAAGTAGCTCGACAAGTTCTCCGCACTTCACAATCTTCCTCACCTTCGTCTTCGCTTGGTAGATCGGATTATCAAAGTCATATTTAGTAATAGCAGAAGTCATATCGAGATTTGAGTGAATCTATAGTGTATCATGTGGGTGTATGTAAGAACACATAGCTTTTTGAAAGGGTTATAAAGCAAAAGAAAGATAAAGAGCATGATTTGAATGCAAAAGTCCAATGATTTATTGAATGAAAATATGCGAATGACAAATAATAACCCTGACAAACGAGCCGTGGTTCCCCAGTGCAAGGCACTAGGATTAAAATTTATTGTTCAAAGCGTAAAAAGTGAAAAGCATAACAGAAAAAAGCAATTACTCCTGTCTAAAGGAGATTGGTATAACATCTTCAGTCTTCCAATTGTTGAGTCTGTCGTCTAGAGTTGGGAAGATCCAATTGTTGATGTGCTTCTTCTCCATCGCTCTTCTATAGCATGGACTCCACTTTTCAAGACAAAATTTGACAAAATTTGTCCTCCTACTTCTCAAGACAATTCACATCTCCATACTTATGATTTCACAAGGCTTGACTGCATAAAACCTCTCCTAAGCAATCAATCCAAATTAGGTTTTGCTCCTCTCAAGCCAAAATGGATTTCTAGTGCCCTAAGTGGTCATAATACCTCATCATATGCTTCAAGGATCACCATGTCAAGTTTCAAGCTCATAAGTCAAATTTGCTCATCCAATTGCTCGGATGGTTGAAATCACCGTGTTGGACGAAAGCCAATTATGGTCAACATATAGTCAAAATTCATAATTTTTGGTCAACACCAATATTTTGAAGTAACATTCATCATTTGATCAAGGGTTGACCATGATTCATCAAGAAAGTCAAGATTTGATCAAAGTCAAAGTTTCTAAATTAGGGTTTTTCAGGCAAAAGTCAACAAAACATTGACCAGACATAACTTTCACATACTTTATCATAAATTTTTCCACCAAAGCTCATTTTAAAGATAATTCAATTCTCTACAACTTCATGTCTCACAAACTTTGGCCAAAAATGCTTCATTTGGAAGTTATGGATCAAAACATTACAAGTCCTTTTAAAAGTCAACAAAAAGTCATCTTTTTGCAAAGAAGTGGTCATTAATATGGAAACTACAATGAAGATGAAACAAAAAGGAGTGTTTAGAGGACATCTTGATATTTCAAATAAGTCCAAGAACACCCAAAAAAGTTGAAAATTGAGCAAGATACAAATTGTGCAAATTTGACATTTTTGAGGAGGTGCATGAAGAGAAATACTTGAAAAAATAAAATTTCTTCTAAATGGGCCTAACTTTTCTTGGTTCAAACTTGTTTCTTATCTGAAATAGAACCTCCAAGCCCAAGGCCACGCCTTTTATCTTTTATCTTTTATTTATTTTGGATTTTTATTCACTTAAAACCAATTTAATTAAAATAAAAGATATAAAATCAAAACATTAAGTGCAAGGTTGATTTTTTTATCATTCTTGAGGACCAAACAAACCATATAAGCTGATATTTTTGAAATTATGGAGATTGGCAAGAGAATTGATTGAAATTGATTCAAAAAAGGCAATATTTGGTTTCATTCCAAATCAAATATTTTTTCATTGATTGACATATAATTCCTTCATGATTCTTGACCTAATTCACTCTAGTATATATACACACTGATCCTAGATGCTACAAAGATGAATTCCATGCCTCAAGAACCCTTACCTAGCTTCAAAAACAGTGAGCTTCAAGCAATTGGCGCCAAAGTTTTGCTCGATCCAAAGCATTCCAATCGCTTCTTGGTGATACTCAATTGTTCTGTAAACTCACAAGCCAAGAACACTTAAGAATCACGACATCCAATTCAAAGTTTGTTTCAAGAAACTTGAAATTGGTTTCGTATACACTCATATTTAACATATTATGATTGCATATTTTTGTTTCTAATGAAGTTTCAAGCTTTCTCAGATAGATGGAATAAACATAATAAGTTAAAATTAGTTTATAAATAGAAATGGAAAAAGTATGTGTTTAGTTTACCTATCTTCTTTTATCATTATAATATTTTAAAAATACAAAATAGGTAAGAAATACTATTTTATTGTTTTAACTATTCATTTTATTTTATAAAAATTGTTATATATATATATATTTATTTTTTTTTGATATAAAATTATTTTTCAAAAGTCTCAATAAAAGCCTTAGTGAAAATATTTTACATAACTTCTCAATCGGGATTAGGAACCCTACAAGCTACATAACAACATTAACGCCTAACACTAATTATGATAAAACTTCTATTTTAAAATAGGTAGAAAAGAATAACGTTATATGTATTTTTTTTTGAAAATCTTTATATTTTAAATATGCAAAAGAAAAAGAATAATTCAAGGTTACTTACTTAAAACAACTTGACTTGGGAAAATCATATCAAAGCATACATGTCATTAACCCTCACATCTCCATTCCATTTGAAAATACACTTTCTCTATTTTAAAATATTTCAACTTTTAGATAAATTTGTAATTTCACCAAGATCAATATTAAAATAAATTGTAGAATGAAGTTAAATTTATTTAGAATAAATAAATCACATATATATTTCAAACTTTATCTCATTTGATTTTCTATATATATATATATATATATATATATATATATATATATATATATATATATATATATATATATATATATATATATATATATATATATATATATATATATATATATATATATATATATATATATATATATATATATAGGTTAAATACATCAATTTTTGAATGAACATATAAAGTTAAAATTTGTTTATAAATAGAAATGGAAGAGTATGTGTTTAGTTTATCTATCTTCTTTATCATTATAATATTTTAAAAATACAAAATAGGTAAGAAATACCTTTTATTGTATTAATTATTCATTTTATTTATATCAAAAATTTAAAATATATATATATATATATATATATATATATATATATATATATATAGGTTAAATACATCAATTTTTGAATGAACATATAAAGTTAAAATTTGTTTATAAATAGAAATGGAAGAGTATGTTTTTAGTTTATCTATCTTCTTTTATCATTATAATATTTTAAAAATACAAAATAGGTAAGAAATACTCTTTTATTGTATTAACTATTCATTTTATTTTGATCAAAATTTAAATATATATATATATATATATATATATATATATATATATCGATATAAAATTATTTTTCAAAACTCACAATCAAAGCCTGAATGAAAACATTTTACTTAACCTTCTCAATCGGGATTAGGAACACTACAAACTATATAATAACATTAACGCCTCACACAAATTATGATAAACTCCTACTTTATACTAAAATCATATTTGAGATAAATATTCGTAGATTTAAAATAGGTAGAAAAGAATAACGTTATATGTATTTTTTTTGAAAATCTTTATATTTTAAATATGCAAAAGAAAAGAATAATTCAAGGTTACTTACTTAAAACAACTTGACTTGGGAAAATCATATCAAAGCATGTCATTAACCTCACATCTCCATTCCATTTGAAAATACACTTTCTATTTTAAAATATTTCAACTTTTAGATAAATTTGTAATTTCACCAAAATCAATATTAAAATAAATTGTAGAATGAAGTTAAATTTATTTAGAATAAATAAATCACATATATTTCAAACTTCTATCTCATTTGATTTTAAATTTCTATATAGACACACATATATATATATATATATATATATATATATATATATATATATATATATATATATATATATATATATATATATATATATAGGTTAAATACATCAATTTTGAATGAACATATAAAGTTAAAATTTGTTTATAAATAGAAATGGAAGAGTATGTGTTTAGTTTATCTATCTTCTTTTATCATTATAATATTTTAAAAATACAAAATAGGTAAGAAATACTCTTTTATTGTATTAATTATTCATTTTATTTTATCAAAAAATTTAATATATATATATATATATATATATATATATATATATATATATATATATATATATTTTGATATAAAATTATTTTTCAAAACTCTCAATCAAAGCCTAAATAGAAAACATTTTACTTAACCTTCTCAATCGGGATTAGGAACACTACAAGCTACATAATAACAAAAAACTCACACAAATTATGATAAAACTCTATTTTATACTAAAAATCATATTTGAGATAAATATTCGTAGATTTAAAATAGGTAGAAAAGAATAACGTTATATGTATTTTTTTTTTTGAAAATCCTTATATTTTAAATATGCAAAAGAAAAGAATAATTCAAGGTTACTTACTTAAAACAACTTGACTTGGGAAAATTATATCAAAGCATACATGTCATTAACCCTCCATTCCATTCCATTTGAAAATACACTTTCTCTATTTTAAAATATTTCAACTTTTAGATAAATTTGTAATTTCACCAAGATCAATATTAAATAAATTGTAGAATGAAGTTAAATTTATTTAGAATAAATAAATCACATATATATTTTCAAACTTCTATCTCATTTGATTTTTTATATATATATATATATATATATATATATATATATATATATAGGTTAAATACATCAATTTTTGAATGAACATATAAAGTTAAATTTGTTTATAAATAGAAATGGAAGAGTATCTGTTTAGTTTATCTATCTTCTTTTATCATTATAATATTTTAAAAATACAAAATAGGTAAGAAATACCTTTTATTGTTTAACTATTCATTTTATTTTTATTCAAATTTATATATATATATATATATATATATATATATATATATATATATATATATATATATATATATATATACATATATATATTTTGATATAAAATTATTTTCAAAACTCTCAATCAAAGCCTAAATGAAAACATTTTACTTAACCTTCTCAATCGGGATTAGGAACACTTACAAGTAATAACATTAACATTACACAAATTATGATAAAACTCCTATTTTACAATAAAATCATATTTGAAAAATATTCGTGGATTTAAAATAGGTAGAAAAGAATAACGTTATATGTATTTTTTTTTTAAATCTTTATATTTTAAATATGCAAAGAAAAAGAATAATTCAAGGTTACTTACTTAAACAAGTTGACTTGGGAAATCATATATCAAAGGCATATATGTCATTAACCCTCACATCTCCAATCCATTTGAAAATACACTTATTTTCAAATATTTCAACTTTTAAATAAATTTGTAATTTCACCAAGATCAATATTTAAATAAATTATAGATATTTAGGTTAAATACATCAATTTTGAACCTAACATAAAAAGTTAAAATTTGTTTTTATAAATAGAAATGGAAGAGTATGGGTTTAGTTTATTATCTTCTTTTATCATTATAATATTTTGAAAAATACAAAATAGTGTAAGAAATACTCATTATTTTAACTGTTGATTTTGTTTTTATCAAAAATTGTTATATATATATATATATATATATATATATATATATATATATATATATATATATATATATATATATATATATATATATATATATATATATATATATATATATTGATATAAATTATTTTTCAAAATCTCAATCAAAGCCTAACTAAAAATGTTTTACTTAACCTTCTCAATCGATTAGGAACACTAAAGCTACATAATAAAAATTAACTCAATAATGTTGTCTGTATTTTTTGAAAACTTTATATTTAAAATACGCAAAAGAAAAGAATTGGGTTTTTTTTTGACGTTTAAATTTTAGTTTAACCAAATCAATAATATATAATTCAAGGTTATTTACTTAAACAACTTGACTTAGGCTACAAAATTTTTCTTAAAACATAATATTTTTCTTATATATATATATATATATATATATATATGGATAGATAAATAGTTATCAATAATACATAAAATGAGAGAAAATATTAATTATTAATCTACAAATGTGAGAGAGAATATTATTTACTTTGGCAATGGTTGGTGCTATTTGAATTTATTGTAAGAATCTTTGTTCCATTAGGGTTCTTTCACTGTTCATTCATTTGATGTACACTAACTTTTTGATGTTGATAAAGTGAGAGATTGTGGCAGAGTTATGTTCTCGTTTCATTATTCAAATATAATCTCAGATGATTCACATGTGCACATGAAACCCTCCATATTTTTTAAAATCTAACGTTTATATATTAAATGTGCAAAAAGTGTCTTCTAATATGAATTCGTGGTGAAGATCATCATTACTTAGACAAAATCCCCAAAAATGCCAATTATACACCATACATATTATTATTAATATTTTGGGTTTTCAAGGTGAAAATCACCATACTCAGTGAGAAATCCAAACAAATAGGATAAATATTTGTCACAGATCAATACCTAAATAAGAGATTAAACCAAATCAAATTAAGATCATTTAAAATATACAAAATGATTATAACGATTCTATTTATTTAAAATAATTATTTAAATAATAAAAAATGATTATAACTATTCTCTATTTATTTATTATAGTTATTTTATTCAATTATATTATAAATATCTAACTATTGCGAAAACAAATATTTCAATAATTATGTTTAAATATGTATTTATATCATTCAATTATAATTAAATCTTATATTATATTTCAATAATTAATTAAATATTTTAGGAAATATGAAATTTTGATTTCATCCAACAAATGATTAATCGACACTTATTTAAATAAATGACTATGATTATAGTATGAATTAAAAGCAAATAGAATAAATTATAGGAGTATAAACAGAGAAAACCTCTCTTACGCTAAAACCTCGAACGATTATTTCTCTACATTTACTTCAACTTCTCGATATTTACTTCAATCAAATCCTTCCATTTCCCAACTCCACCCTATCATTCAATTCATTCATTAACCTCAATATAAATTTAATAGGATTAATATTCTTAAATAAATTATTTCACCTAAATGTTGCTTGTTATATTTACACTACACCATTGTTACTATCGCTTCTTGATTTCACTTAAATATTACACCATTTTAAGTGTAATTAGCATCATGTATATAGATAGCGTATCAATGTCAAGAACACCATGCATATTTTCCTGTCAATTTGGCTCCCACCATAAAGAGACCAAGTTTTGAAGGTCAAGACGTAGAGGTTTAATAACAACTTTAAACTCCAATACTCCCCGATAAAACAATTTGATCAAATAAAATTAAAATAAATAAATAAACACAACTTAAACATGAAAATCAATTTCAAGGTCTCTTACTACCATCATAAATTGAAAGTCTCTTTTCCGCGATAAACTAATATAAAAAACCTAACAAAAAGTAGCACCAAATTATTGAGTCAAACAAATTACTATTAAGTAGGATTCCAACCAAGTTTTCTTCTAACTTGTATCTTTCATCGGCAACACTCAATATCTTCCCCGCCAATAGCTCAACATTTGTTGCATTAAAATAGCAACGCAAAATAGGACACTCTTGGCATCTACAAACCCAAAATCATTATTTTAGTAAGGAATAGATAGATAAATCATAAATATTTGTAATAAAACAGATAAATCAGATCATATTTATTATTTTGTTTTATTTTGCATTAATGAAATTTCGGTCAATTTTTGTTTTGCATTAATGAAATTCCAATAAGTATTTATAATACGTGAGTTTATATTTAAAATCAAAGTTTATACAAGAAGATTTCGTGATATACCAAGAGCTAAAATTGAAAGGTTTTACATTGAAGTAACCAAATAATTAATACTTTGTTTTGCATTAAAGAAATTTCGATCATTATTTATAACCCGTGAGTTATCATTTAAAAGCAAAGTTTATTAAATAATATATTTTAGTTAGATAAACAAACTTTGGCCATTAAAAAATGCACTTTAAATTTTTCCAAAACGACTATTTTCTTATATATATGATAGTATAAATAGTTATCAATAATACATTAAAAAATGTGAGAAAATATTAATTATTAATCTAGCATATAAAAAATGTTTAAAAATAGGAAATTTCTTCCCACACCCGTGAGTCTTTTTTAGGCCTATTGGTGAATTATGTAAAAGCAAATGGAAGAGTTTAGTGTAGAATCTATTTTTGGTTTCTTTTGTTATGTTACCTCCATAGGGCACTCACTCACACAATTTAATTATATTTAATTATTTATCACAGTGAGAGAATATTATTTACTTTGGCAAGTGGTTGGTGCTATTTAAATTTCATCATGGAAAGAATCTTTCCGCTCCATTAGCATTCCTTTCCTTGCTCATTCATTCATTCATGTACACTTAACTTTTCGATATTGATAAAGTGAGAGATTGTGAAGACTTATGTTCTATGCTTCTCATTATTCAAATATGTTATGTGTTTATAAGTGAGAGATCGTGGCAAACTTATGTTCTATGCTTCTATTATTCAAAGATTTGTTGCATTAAAAATAGCAACGACAATAGTACACCTCTTGACATCTACACACCTAAAAATCATTATTTTTAGTAAGAAATAGATAGATAAATCATAATTATTTGTAACAAAATGTATAGATGTGTATCATATATTTATTATTTTGTTTTATTTTGCATTAATGAAATTTCTTAAATTTTTGTTTTGCATTAATGAAATTAATAAGTATTTATAATACGTGAGTTTATATTTAAAGTCAAAGTTTATCCACAAGAAGATTTTGTGATATACCAAGAGCTAAAAATTGAAAGGTTTTACATTGAAAGTAACCAAATAATTAATACTTTGTTTTGCATTAAAGAAAAAGATAAAGCAAAAGAAAGATAAAGAGCACAATATTTGAAAGCAAAAGTGCAATGATTTATTGAATGAAAATATGAATGACAAATAATAACCCCGATAAACGAGCTGCAGTGCCCGGCAAGGCATTAGGATTAAAGTTTATTGTTCAAAGCGTAAAAGTGAAAAGACATAACAAAAAAAGCAATTACTCCCTGCTTCAAAGGAGATTGGTATAACATCTTTACCTTCCAATTGTCGAGTCCGTCAAGCCCAGAGTTAGGAAGATCCAATTGTTGATGTCGAAGTCTCCATCGTCATTTTCTATAGCATGGACTCCACTTTTCAAGACAAATTTGACAAAATTTTCCTCCTACTTCTCAAGACATTCCATCTCCATACTTAAGGATTTCACAAGGGTCAAAATCGCATAAACCTCTCCTACAATCAATCCAAACTAGGGTTTTGATCCTCAAGCCAAATGGTTTCCAGGTCTAAGTGGTCATAATACCTCATCATATGCTTCAAGGATCACCATGTCAAGTTTCAAGCCTTACAAGTCAAATTTGCTCATCCAGTTGCTTAGATGGTTGGAAATCACTTGTGTGGACAAAAAGCCAATTGTGGTCAACATACAACAAACTTCATAATTTTTTGCTCAAAACCAATATTTGAAGTAACATTCATCATTTGACTCAAGGGTTGACCATGATTTCAAGAAAGTCAAGATTTGATCAAAAGTCAAAGTTTCTAAATTAGTTTTTAGGCAAAAAAACAATTTAACTTTGACCAGACATAACTTCTACATACTTTATCGAAATTTTTACACCAAAGCTCATTTTTAAGATAATCAATTCTCTACAACTTCATGTCTCACAAACTTTGACCAAAAATGCTCATATTGAAGTTATGGATCAAAAATATACAGGTCCTTTTTAAAAGTCAAAAGTCATCTTTTGCAAAAAGGGTCATGAACATGGAAACTTCAATGAAGATGAAACAAAAGGAGTGCTTAGAGGACATCTTGATATTTCTAATAAGTCTAAGAACACCCAAAAAGTTGAAAAAAATTGGAGCAAGATACAACAAGGCAAATTTGACATTTTTGAGTAGGTGCATGAAGAGAAATACTTGAAAAAATAAAATTCTTCAAATGGGCTTCCAATCTTTTCTTGGTTCAAACTTATTTTTATCCGTCAATTAGAACCTCCAAGCCTATACGCCTAATTATTTTTATTTTTATTTATTTTGATTTTATTCACTTAAAACCAATTTAATTAAAATAAAAGATATAAATCAAAACATTAAGTGTAAGGTTGATTTTATCATTCTTGAGGACTTAACAAAACCATATAAGTCGATATTTTGAAATTATTGAGATTAGGCAAGAGAATTGATTGAAGTTGATTAAAAAGGCAATATTTGGTTTTCATTCCAAATCAAATATTTTTCATTGATTAAATATAATTCCTTCCATGATTCTTGACCTAATTCACTCTAGTCTATATAC
>CM038792.1:209642827-209707813 GCA_021764765.1 Vicia sativa | reverse complement strand
TTTAGTAAGATTGATCCGAGATCCGGATATCATCGCATTTCGTGAAGTCGAGGATATTCAAACTACATCGTAATGAGGTAAGGACATTATGAATATTCGCGGCGTCATTACTAACGCATTCGGTATTTCATTTAGTATATGAATGGTATTTCATCCATATCTTGACAAGTCTTAGAAGTTCATCATGATATTCCCATTTATTCGAAAAGCGATGAGCGATGCAACATCTCGAAAGTTGTGTTAGAATTGTCGGCAGCAGACTTTGCGCGGTTGCCCAAGTGTGAATTCGTTGGAGGTGAGTTTTCTGGTCATGTAATTTCCAAGAATGGAATTGCCGATCCTACGGAAGCGGTGTTTGGTTCAAAGTGGAAGCACGTAAGAGGTTGCTTCTTGAGATCCGTAGTTTCGGGTCTTCGCAGGATACTACCGGAAGTTATCATGATTTTCCAAATCGCGCTAGCTGCTGACTAAGTTGACCTGAAGGGTCGGATATTTGTTTGGGATGTTGAATGAGAAAGGATTTCAGACGAAGAGGAGGTTAATTGCTCCCATCTTGATTTTGCTGTGATCCGACTAAGTCTTTTGTGGTGTATTGAGACGCATCATTAATGATTAGTGGTGTGTTCATGCAAGATAAAAAGTAAGGCTTATGCTTCAATGGCTGAAAGCAGCTTAAAGGAAATTCAATTGACCCACGATTTATAATTATACCGTTGTGTTTGTTTTGAAGTTGTGAGACATTATTTATATGGTTCTCGGTTTGAGGTATTCAAAGATCATAAGAGTCCTCAGGTATCTTTGATCGTGAAAAGAGTTGAACAATATGCGTGAGAAGATGGTTAGGAATTCTTAAAGATTATGATTCGGTTTGAATTATCATCCCGGTAAAGCAAACGTGGTTGCAGATGCTTTGAGTAGAAAGTCTTTGCACATGTCGATGTTGATGGTTCGTGAGTTAGATTTGGTAGCGAGTCGTAGATCCGAGTTTGGTTTGTGAAACTATCTCGAATAAAGGTGAAATTGGGTATGTAGTCGACTGATACTCGAAGAGATTAGAAATGGATGAATTGATGTTGGTTTGGTTGATAAGTTGACATTGATCAACCAAGGTCAAGGAGGCGAGTTCGAATCGACGAGAATGGTGTTAGCGAGATTTGGTGATCGCGTGTGTGTCTGGATGTTTAGATTCTCAAGAGCATTTAGAGGAAGGGTATCAGAATGGGTCGAGTATTCATCCCTATGCTACTAAAACGTACTATGATTTGAAAAGTTGTTTTGTGGGCGGAATGAAAAGGAAATTGCCGAGTTTGTATGCTTGCTTAGTTTGCCAAGTCAAAATAGAGCATCGAAACCATCGTGGCTTGATGGAGCCGTTGTTTGTTCTGTAATGGAAGTGGATGGAATTTCAATGATTTTGTGTCTTTCACATGACAAATGCAGAATTGTGATTCTATCCGGGTTATTGGATAGGTTGATAAAATCGCTTCACTTCGCTCCGAGAGAATGGATTATCCAATGGAGAGATTGTTAATCAGTATGTCGAAAAGATTGTAAGTTTGCATGGTATTCCGCCCAGTATTGGTCTGATCGAGATCCGAGGTTTACATCTAAGTTCGGACGTGGTCGCAAGAAGCCAGTACTCCCGCGCTGGTTCCGCTTTATCATCCGCAGCATTGTATGGTCGACGGAAGAACATTCACCGCCGAAAGATTCACCGAGAGCCTTGTTGTAGAAGGGGTGAGCCGATAGTTATCCGCCGATTGAGTTTACCTACAACAATAGCTTCACTCGAGTATTGGTATGGCTCACTGAGCATTGTATGGTAGAGGTGTCGACACCATTGTTGGTAATGAATCGGAGAGAGTGCCGTGATTGGACCGGAATTGTTCAACAAACTTCTGAGAAGATTAAGATGATCTGTAGAAGATGAGAACCTCGTAGCTCATGTAAAAGTTATCATGATAAGAGGAGGAAAGAATTTCGAGTTTAGTGAAGGAGAGCATGTTTATGCAGTTACCCGGCGATCGGTATTGGTTCGAGCCTCGTCAAGGGGAAATTGACTACGTTTTATGGTCCTTTTCGTATTACCAAAAGAGTTAGCGTTGCATATCGATTGCCGGCTTGCCACCATAACTGCATGATGTTTTTCATGTGTCTCAAATTGAAGTACATTGCTGATCCGCTCCCATGAGATCTTATGATGACATACAAAATGAGAGAATTTAATGTGGAAGTTGCATCATGGGATCAGAAGTTGAAACAACACAAGCAAAAGAGATTGCATTGCAAGAGTGGCATGGGGAGGACCATTGACGGAAATGTCACTGGGAGCCTGGTCGTAATGAAGGACTGTGATCCCGAACTATTTCGTTCGAGGTATGCCGAGGACGAAAACTCTTTAAGTCTGGGGGAGTTGCACACCTCAAAATAATTCTAATTAAGTAATTATGATTTTTAATTATTAAATTAATTGAGAACATAATTTATTTAATATATATTAATTATTGAGATTAATTATGGATTTATTGATGTATGGTAGCGGGTGGTGTGAGGAGTAAAAGACTCTACTCACATTAATTGATTTATTTAATTTATGTTAAAAGGAATAAAAGGAATTAAATAAGAGAAGGAAAATAGAATCATTTTGGAGAAACAAGAATATGTTTAAGAGGAGAAAAAGGAGGAAGAAAACCTAGAAGTGTCAAGCGAAGAACCCACAAGGTAAGGGGTGATTTCGATTGGTTATTGTTTATAGGTTTTGATTTTAATATGGATCATGGCATGTTAGGAAGTCTATGTTTAGGAAATTCTAGGTTCCATGGATGTGTACCCAATAAAGTCATTGGTGTCGATCGAGTCCGATTGTGTCGTAATATGTATGAATATGATTAAGGTACGCTAATGAATAGAAATGACGAAAGATGATAATGATGAATGAATGATGCAAAATGATGTATTTTGGTGTTTCCAATGATGGGATTCGTATGGGTAAGAATGGGTTTGAGTAAAATGGATGAATGCTATCAAAATGTAAAATCATTTTTTATAATGGGAACCTGCCCCAAAGGTGAGGAACCGGTTCCTGAAAAATCATAAAACTCGAAATGCACTCAGAACCGGTTCTTGTATGGGTAGGAACCGGTTCCCATACATTTTTCCGTTGAATCATAGAACCGGTTCCTCAGATAGGTAGGAACCGTGTTCGCCTTAATTTTTTAAAAATTTAAAACTTCAAAAATTCATAACTTCAAACCGTAAGTCCGTTTTGAGCTCTTTTGGACGTTATTTCCTAAATTTAATGCTCTACCTTATGAAATGAAAATATTTTAGAAAACTTGAAATTATTTTGGGAATGAATTTCAAATAAATGATTATTAACCGACACATAAGGGTGTATGGTAGTAGAGGAACTTTGGTGATGAGGACACCGGTAATATGTAGATGTAATAGCATGTTTATGCTGATGTTAGATGTATGCATGATTGGTCGATATATCATGTTGATTGGTTTGCATGTTTATGCTGATGTTAGATGTATGCATGATTGGTTGATATATCATGTTGATTGTTGGATTCGCTTATAAAATGAATGTGTACATAGACCGATGATGTTGCATGCTAGTGATGTGCGCATTTGCATTGTTTGGTGAAGTTAATTCCCATTGTGCGAATTTGACTTGATTGCCAATAACCGATACCCATGGGATGGGTGGTTAAAATTGGATTCGGTCCGAGTGGTTATGGACGAATCAATGGTCAGATCCGGTTGATGATGGATCGTTGGGTGACTTGGTCACTTGGTCTGTACCGCATGCATTGAGTCTGTATTGTATTTGTATGAAGTGGTAACATGTTAGGATGTCTTCCGTTACTTCGTTGATTGTTATGATTAAGCATGATGAATATGGTTGTGTGTGAATCTGAATTTATGTTAAGTGGGTGAAATAATATGCTTGTGATATATTATTGATTGAAAGACTTATAATATGCTTTAATTATGAGAAGTCTCACCCTTACTTTACCATTTCAGATTAAAATTAGCAGCTGAGGAGTCGGTGAGGATGGCTCTAGAGCTTATCTTTTAGTCCGCGCGTCAGTGTCATGCTCTGATTAGATTGTAACACTGGGGAACGCTTAGTTAGGAGAATCATTATTGTTTAATTATTTTGGATTTGAATTCCTTGAGAACCTTGATGTTTTATTAAATTTTGATTTTGGTATTTTACTGTGTAAGACATGGTCTTATAAAGATTGAATTTTGGATGATGATCCTCGGTAGCATGGCTCTGTTTGAATGAAGTTTGATTTAATTATTAATTGTGACATCCCTTGTTATCTGTGTTAACTCTGATTTAAAGTGATATAGATATTAATTTAATCGATATATCTGTATTTAGATGGGTGTTACAATGGGGTACACAATGTTAATGTCTATCCCTGACATGTCTTCGTAGGACCGAGCAAAAATCTCGATATAGTCTCGCAGCATCTGGGCCAATCTCTCTTTGCCATTGCTCTCAAGACCTGCTCCTATCTTGATTTCCTTTATGTCTTTGTCAGTACCTAGATTCACAACCTCAACTGGCTCCTCGTGTGGCTGTATAACCTATCCTTCCTGTTGTAGTAGCCTGACAAGTTCTCCTGGCACTTCACAATCTTCCTCACCTTCGTCTTCGGCTTGGTAGATCGGATTATTAAATTCATATTTAGTAATAGTAGTCAGTATCGGTGAGATCGTGAGTGAATCTGTAGTGTATCATGTGGGTGTATGTAAGAACACATAGCTTTTTTGAAAGGGTGATAAAGCAAAAAGAAAGATAAAGAGCACAGTATTTGAATGCAAAAGTCCAATGATTTATTGAATGAAAATATGCGAATGACAAATAATAACCCGACAAACGAGAGTGGTGCCCTGTGCAAGGCACTAGGATTAAAATTTATTGTTCAAAGCGTAAAAGTGAAAAGCATAACAGAAAAGCATAACTCTTTATTGTATTAACTATTCATTTTATTTTTATCAAAATTTAATATATATATATATATATATATATATATATATATATATATATTTTGATATAAAATTATTTGATTTTAGATTATATTTCAAACTTCTATCTCATTTGATTTTAGATTATATATATATATATATATATATATATATATATATATATATATTTTGATATAAAATTATTTTTCAAAACTCTCAATCAAAGCCTTAGTGAAAACATTTTACTTAACTTCTCAATCGGGATTAGGAACCCTACAAGCTACATGAAAACATTAACGCCTAACACAAATTATGATAAAACTCCTATTTTAAAATAGGTAGAAAAGAATAACGTTATATGTATTTTTTTTTTGAAAATCTTTATATTTTAAATATGCAAAAGAAAAAGAATAATTCAAGGTTACTTACTTAAAACAACTTGACTTGGGAAAATCATATCAAAGGCATACATGTCATTACCCCTCACATCTCCATTCCATTTGAAAATACACTTTCTATTTTCAAATATTTCAACTTTTAGATAAATTTGTAATTTCACCAAGATCAATATTAAAATAAATTGTAGAATGAAGTTAAATTTATTTAGAATAAATAAATCATATATATTTCAAACTTCTATCTCATTTGATATATATATATATATATATATATATATATATATATATATATATATATATATATATATATATATATATATATATATATATAGTTTAAATACATCAATTTTTGAATGAACATATCAAGTTAAAATTTGTTTATAAATAGAAATGGAAGAGTATGTGTTTAGTTTATCTATCTTCTTTTATCATTATAATATTTTAAAAATACAAAATAGGTAAGAAATACTCTTTTATTGTTTTAACTATTCATTTTATTTTATAAAAATTGTTATATATATTTATATATATATATATATATTTTATTTTTTTTGAGATAATTTTTTTTTCAAAACTCTCAATCAAAGCCTTAGTGAAAACATTTTACTTAACTTCTCAATCGGAATTAGGAACCCTACAAGCTACATAAAAACATTAACGCCTAACACAAATTATGATAAAACTCCTATTTTAAAATAGGTAGAAGAATAACGTTATATGTATTTTTTTTTTTGAAAATCTTTATATTTTAAATATGCAAAAGAAAAGAATAATTCAAGGTTACTTACTTAAAACAACTTGACTTGGGAAAATCATATCAAAGGCATACATGTCATTACCCTCACATCTCCATTCCATTTGAAAATACACTTCTCTATTTTCAAATATTTCAACTTTTAGATAAATTTGTAATTTCACCAAGATCAATATTAAAATAAATTGTAGAATGAAGTTAAATTTATTTAGAATAAATAAATCACATATATATTTCAAACTTCTATCTCATATTTATATATATATATATATATATATATATATATATATATATATATATATATATATATATATATATATATATATATATATATATATATATATATATATATATATATATATATATATATATATATATATATATATATATAGTTTAAATACATCAACTTTTGAATGAACATATAAAGTTAAAATTTGTTTATAAATAGAAATGGAAGAGTATGTGTTTAGTTTATCTATCTTCTTTATCATTATAATATTTAAAAATACAAAATAGGTAAGAAATACTTTTATTGTTTTAACTATTCATTTTATTTTATAAAATTGTATATATATATATATATATATATATATATATTTTATTTTTTGAGATAATTTTTTTTTCAAAACTCTCAATCAAAGCCTTAGTGAAAACATTTTACTTAACTTCTCAATCGGAATTAGGAACCCTACAAGCTACATAAAACATTAACGCCTAACACAAATTATGATAAAACTCCTATTTTAAAATAGGTAGAAAAGAATAACGTTATATGTATTTTTTGAAAATCTTTATATTTTAAATATGCAAAAGAAAAGAATAATTCAAGGTTACTTACTTAAAACAACTTGACTTGGAAAAATCATATCAAAGGCATACATGTCATTACCCTCACATATCCATTCCATTTGAAAATACACTTTCTCTATTTTCAAATATTTCAACTTTTAGATAAATTTGTAATTTCACCAAGATCAATATTAAAATAAATTGTAGAATGAAGTTAAATTTATTTAGAATAAATAAATCACATATATATTTCAAACTTCTATCTCATTTGATATATATATATATATATATATATATATATATATATATATATATATATATATATATATATATATATATATATAGTTTAAATACATCAATTTTGAATGAACATATCAAGTTAAAATTTGTTTATAAATAGAAATGGAAGAGTATGTGTTTAGTTTATCTATCTTCTTTATCATTATAATATTTTAAAAATACAAAATAGGTAAGAAATACTTTATTGTTTTAACTATTCATTTTATTTTTATAAAAAATTATATATATTTATATATATATATATATATATATATATATATATATATTTTTGAGATAATTTTTTTCAAAACTCTCAATCAAAGCCTTAGTGAAAACATTTTACTTAACTTCTCAATCGGAATTAGGAACCCTACAAGCTACATAAAACATTAACGCCTAACACAAATTATGATAAAACTCCTATTTTAAAATAGGTAGAAAAGAATAACGTTATATGTATTTTTTTTGAAAATCTTTATATTTGAAATATGCAAAAGAAAAGAATAATTCAAGGTTACTTACTTAAAACAACTTGACTTGGAAAATATCAAAGGCATACATGTCATTACCCTCACATATCCATTCCATTTGAAAATACACTTTCTATTTTCAAATATTTCAACTTTTAGATAAATTTGTAATTTCACCAAGATCAATATTAAAATAAATTGTAGAATGAAGTTAAATTTATTTAGAATAAATAAATCACATATATATTTCAAACTTCTATCTCATTTGATATATATATATATATATATATATATATATATATATATATATATATATATATATATATATATATATATATATATATATATATATATATATATATATATATATATATATATATATATAGTTTAAATACATCAATTTTGAATGAACATATCAAGTTAAAATTTGTTTATAAATAGAAATGGAAGAGTATGTGTTTAGTTTATCTATCTTTTATCATTATAATATTTTAAAAATACAAAATAGGTAAGAAATACTCTTTTATTGTTTTAACTATTCATTTTATTTTTATAAAAATTGTTATATATATTTATATATATATATATATATATATATATATATATATTTTATTTTTTTGAGATAATTTTTTTTCAAAACTCTCAATCAAAGCCTTAGTGAAAACATTTTACTTAACTTCTCAATCGGAATTAGGAACCTACAAGCTACATAAAAACATTAACGCTAACACAAATTATGATAAAACTATTTTAAAATAGGTAGAAAAGAATAACGTTATATGTATTTTTTTTTGAAAATCTTTATATTTGAAATATGCAAAAGAAAAAGAATAATTCAAGGTTACTTACTTAAAACAACTTGACTTGGAAAATCATATCAAAGGCATACATGTCATTACCCTCACATATCCATTCCATTTGAAAATACACTTTTCTATTTTCAAATATTTCAACTTTTAGATAAATTTGTAATTTCACCAAGATCAATATTAAAATAAATTGTAGAATGAAGTTAAATTTATTTAGAATAAATAAATCACATATATATTTCAAACTTATCTCATTTGATATATATATATATATATATATATATATATATATATATATATATATATATATATATATATATATATATATATATATATATATATATATATATATATATATAGTTTAAATACATCAATTTTGAATGAACATATCAAGTTAAAATTTGTTTATAAATAGAAATGGAAGAGTATGTGTTTAGTTTATCTATCTTCTTTTATCATTATAATATTTTAAAATACAAAATAGGTAAGAAATACTTTTATTGTTTTAACTATTCATTTTATTTTATAAAAATTATTATATATATATATATATATATATATATATATATATATTTTATTTTTTTTGAGATAATTTTTTTCAAAACTCAATCAAAGCCTTAGTGAAAACATTTTCCTTAACTTCTCAATCGGAATTAGAACCCTACAAGCTACATAAAACATTAACGCCTAACACAAATTATGATAAAACTCCTATTTTAAAATAGGTAGAAAAGAATAACGTTATATGTATTTTTTTGAAAATCTTTATATTTTAAATATGCAAAAGAAAAAGAATAATTCACGGTTACTTACTTAAAACAACTTGACTTGGGAAAATCATATCAAAGGCATACATGTCATTACCCTCACATCTCCATTCCATTTGAAAATACACTTTCTATTTTCAAATATTTCAACTTTTAGATAAATTTGTAATTTCACCAAGATCAATATTAAAATAAATTGTAGAATGAAGTTAAATTTATTTAGAATAAATAAATCACATATATATTTCAAACTTCTATCTCATTTGATTTTAAATTTATATATATATATATATATATATATATATATATATATATATATATATATATATATATATATATATATATATATATATATATATATATATATATATATATATATAGGTTAAATACATCAATTTTTGAATGAACATATAAAGTTAAAATTTGTTTATAAATAGAAATGGAAGAGTATGTTTAGTTTATCTATCTTCTTTTATCATTATAATATTTTAAAATACAAAATAGGTAAGAAATATTTTATTGTGAACATAAATATTTTTCTTCAAATAAAAATAAAAATTGTGTATACTAATTTATATTTATTAAATTATAACTATTGTTGTTATTAATAATAAAAATGAATTATTTTTAAAAAAAATTATCTAACGCGAACTTATTCAATAATGGCAAAGGCGTTTGTCTCACGGTGTCAAAATTATTTCCGTGAATTACTATCCCTGAAAAATAGATATGGGAAATTTATTCCAAGAAATTCTTTTGAAAATTTATTTGACAAACATTTTATTATTCTTAGGAAATTTTATAATTTAATTTATTTATTTTAAAAACTATATAAAATTTTATGGGAGTCCACATTCTCATCCTTCAACATGAGAATAATTTTATGCAAATAATGGAAGTTATTTTGTTCCTTGAAATTTTTATATCTAGGAATTATTTTTTTTCCAATCTTGTAACAAACATAGGTATCCTCTTTTTATCCATATATTCCCAGAAATGTAATTCTTAAACTCGAAACAAACACCCCCAAAGTAAAAAAAAAACATGTAAATCTTAAACTTGAAACAAACACCCCCAAAGTGAAAAAAGCATTATAAAGGTCAAAAGAAAAATATAATTTAAGTTAATAATAAAAATATTATTTTTATTTTTATTTTTATTTTTTAAAAAAGAATATATCAAAAAGATATAAAAGATGGGATAAGACTAAGATTGATAAAGTGATAATTTGGGAATCCCAATTTATTGTGGATAAGCAGGGGTATGAGGGTCCCCAGAGGCATGACCCATGTCAGAGGCAAAGAAGAATTGAAAATCAAATATACTAACAAATCTGTATATTGGTTTCCTTCTCTAAGAATTGAGTAATATGGAATGTTAATAGTCTAATTTTTACTAAACAATTAAGCCAAAGGGATCTAATGCTCCAAGGAACAACCTTAGGATCCTAGATAGCTGACAAAACAAAAGAAGAATCAGTTTCAAGCCAAATACTATTCCAACTGAAATTATAAGCAAAATCAATGACTTTAATAACCCCCAAAAAGCTCAGCTTAGATAGATGAATAACAATTAAGCCTGTCAGCAAACCCAAAAACAAAGTCACCCAGAGCATTTATGAACCAACTTCCACAAGAAGCCAAACTTGTGGAGAATGAGTCCATGTTAGACTTTAGCCACCCATCAACCGAGATACCTCCAAATGATTTCAACAATTCTATGAGCTTTAGAAGGATGCAACTTAACATTGAAGGTCTTAATGATTGTGAACTCATGGATATAAGACTCGGCCATCTTAGAAGTAATATTTCCTATGAAATCCACTTTGTCAAGAATTTGGTTGAGAACCATCTTCCAATGCGTTGTTCCATTACTGAATCTAACATGATTGCGGGCCATCTATATGTTATTGGTAATATGGACGGTAAAGCCTAGATGATAGTTTTGCAATGAAGACTTTGGTTCTTTTCACAAATACCGAATAATAACAATATTGGACACAAGAGGATCTTGATCATATTAAAACCAGTTTCATAAATGCAATGCGAAAGGATAATAAAAGAAAATATGGTTTGAAGATTCCTGATGAGACTTGCATAACTACCAAATGGGGAGATTGTTAGATCCACGATTTTATGATTGACAACAATTTTGATAAAATATGGTTCTTATCTAATGTTGAGCAACATGTCACAACATTTTGACCAAATCATGATAGGTTATGTTGTTATGTGTATCGACAGATGTTGAGCCAAATGTCTTGACATCTTGGCCTATTGTACAACAACAGTCTATTGTTTTTTTCTTGGTGATTTAATTTGATTTTATGAGATCCTATTGGATATAACTCACTTATTTTCGCACATCAAGCAAATTTTATTAGGAACAATGCAAATTTGATTCTTTCATTAAAAGATCTTTGAGAATTTATAGGAAACTTTGAAGATTGGTTTCTATTTTTGTTGAAGATCTCAGAATCGATTTATATTAGAAAATTGGATTTGATTGAAGAGTCCAATCCTATTTTTCAAGAGTCTATAAAAGGAATTGTTAAACCTAAAACAACAAGCATTCGAAAAAGGCATTCACATTGAAGAAACCGTGGGTTCATAAGATTTTAGGATTTTGAGATTCTTTTAGAGTTTTCGTGTTTTCTTTGTATGCCACTCGTGTATCTTCTCCCTTGTTCTTGGTCTTGTTCTTCTACACTTCGTTTTATTTCTACGCGTCTGTTGTTGTTCGTGTTACAAAGAGATGAAAAGTGAAGATGATGATGATTTGCAAAGGGTGAATTGGTGAAGATGAAGCGTAAAAGAGAGCGAGGTTGAAGTTGAATGAAGATTTGCAGAGAATTTCGAGTGAGAAGTGATGAAAATCAATCGTGTGTATTTGAGAGTGAAGATGAGTGGGGTTATATAGGTTGATATGGTGGGAGAAAACGGTTAGAGATTGAGAAAATCTCGCCATTGAACTAAAACTTTCTTATGATCATAGAGGGCGGGATTAAAGATTAGAGAGGTAGTTAAATTCTATGGTGAATCGGTTAAGTTTGTGTTCTGCTAGTAATTTAGTTATGAGGTTAGGATTACTTAGCTGGAAAATGGATAAAGTGAAAATGGCTTTCTGGTTTAATTTTCTTTGCTTTTCTATTGTTTTCTTTGATTTATTTGTTATGTAGGTTATGTGCGGGTTGGCTACAAAGTTGAATCATGAGTTCAATAGGTTTTCTAATTGTTAGCCTAAGCTTGAATATTTTTTAATTTTCTCTTAAATGTTAATGATGAGCTGGATTTTCTTTTCCTTCGACTATGCACTGTGTTATTTTCCAGATTATATTGCCTTTAGAATATGTGTTTACACTGCTATGATGACATTTACATGGTTGAATGAACTTGAAAAATAGTTGTGGACTATATATATATATATTTTATTTGAACCACCTTGCTTTGAACGAACTCATGCATCACCTTGAGCTTTTTTGCGTCTTTTATTTTGAGTTCCTCTTTGAACTGGATCTTAAGTGTTGCACTGAAATTTTCTTCCTGAATTTTTCTCTATGCACTTGAATCATATGCTCTATTATGTTATGAAAATATACCAGTACGTGTATTTGAATGTAGTTCACTGTCTTCTAAATTAGCTTAGAACTTGAGTGATAGTGTGCAGATTTGTTTGCCTTAATTTGAATTTTCGATCAAGTTTAATGTGGCCTTGCAATGGTTTTTCTTTTTAGGTCTGTTTTGAGTATATGTATCATGGTAATAGGCTATTTGGATTGAATTGAACTAATGTGGATTGTTTTTGTTCATGATTTTCTATTAAATAATGTAGGGCTGTCGTGATGCTATTGATCTTTCTTTTTCTGCTTCGTGTGTTTATATAGGTTTCCATATGGATTATTGAGAATTGGCACATGGACGAAGCATGTTTAGAAGTTCTTATATTCTCTTGAACATGAAGGGATCATAGAGGGATGAAGTGATGAAGTTAGAAGATGGAAAGAGGATGTAGACTTAAGAACTAGGTTCAGGACATGTTTCTAATCTTGTATTATAGCCTATACACCTTGAAATGTATCATGATATAACATATTTGCAAACTAATAAACTTTGATGGAATTTGGTTGAATATCATCGAATGAAACTTGTCCTTTTTTATTTGAACCCTTGTATCCATGAAAACTTGTTAACCTTGCTTGAACCATATTTGTGCAACCTTATAAGTTGGTGAAATTTATTTGACAACCTTGACTTCCATGTTTCAATTTAATCTTGGCTAGCCTTTCCAAATTTGAAGTCATTAGCATGAATTAGTAAGAAAATTGTTCGTATGGTTTGATCTTAATCCATAGTTATACTTGCTTCTTCCATAAGATCTTGTGAATCAATTAGCCTTGTATGCCATGCTTGATACTTGAAAATGCCACAAGAGTATATCCACAAGGAACTAGATCAACAATCAATCTTAATGCCATGTTTGAACCTTATTGTAAACCCTAATTGAATGCTTGGCCTTCATTTTATCAATACCTTGCACCCTAAGTCAAAACACTTCGGCCTTATACGCCTCATGCTTGAGGATATGTATTAGTCATAGTTTTGAAGGGTAGAGCGTTAACATATAGAAAATAAATTCAAGACATATTAATAGTCATGATTAATTGGTCTGGAACAAGGGAACAATAAACTTTATTCTCATTAATTGACTTTGTGTAGACAATGGGACACTTGACTATTAATTGACTTTGTGTAGACAATGGAACACTTGACTTAATGGCCATCAACCGACCTTAATGACATGTAGTTTTTGGAATCCTATTTATACTAGAAACCATTAAAGGAGAAAAGGAACAATTATACTCCATTCGTCCCATATTATAAGCAACTTTTACCTTTTTAAATTCATTGAATAATTAATATATCTGGTCTATAGATTCATTGAATAATTAATATATTTGGTCTATAGATTTATTAAATAATTAGTATATCTAATCTATATATAGACTTGATACATTAATTATTCAATGAATATGAAAAGATGAAATTTGATTATAATATGGGACACAGTAGTATGATTGTAGGGTTATGATTCTATTGGCCATCGGTGATAGAGTTATCATTTAGTGTATTTTTTACATGTACACAATTTGATCTAAACTGTTGACCAAAATTGATGTGGACCAAGAGGATGCTTGATCTCTCGAGCTTGAAATGTTGGAGAGGATGGGGTGTATTGTAATGTTATACACTCTGATGATGAAGTAAGTAAGAGCACAATGAGGCATAAGAGAGTATTAAGGTTTCAGAGAGAGAATAATGAATACCTGGGCTTCACAAGTGTGAGGGTTTATATAATTTCCCCCTGGTGCTTGGTCATTGGTTCCTATTTTCGGGCCTAGATATTCGGGTCCACAAAAATAGGTAACTTCCAGGAGTTGGTCAAAGCAGGGGTCATGTCGTAATTAGTCGTTGTTTCGAGCAAGAGGGATTTGAGGCGACACGTTCTAGACATATCCTACTTATCCGCTCGATTCAGACGAAACCGGATGAAGTTGCCGACATGGGCGAAGTCGTTCGGGCGTGTTAGGTAATGTGGAATTAGTCGATGTTGAGATTTATCGGTATTATCTAAGAGGCGAATTGGATTATTATGTTGTTTGGGGTTAAGTTGATAGTCGAGTAATTAGTCGGTTTAATCGAGAAATAATATTATTATATTGGATTATTATTTAATTAATTGGTTGACTAAGTTGTAGAATATTATCGTATTAATTTATTAGAATAATATAAGACTATTTTATATGGGCTTAGTATATGGCGTGTAGTTATAATGGAGGTGTATGAAAGTAGCCCATTAAGAGTTATAAGAGAATATGAGGTTTAGTGATATATAAAATATTAGGTTTTATTAGTAGAAGAAAAAATAAGTATTTGGAAGAGAGAAGGAGACTACGTGAGATTTTGTGAAAAAGAAAAGTTGCAGAGAGAATGGCAAAGAATGAGTAATAGTAGGGAAGAATACGTAGAGCAATCGGAGGCCAAAACTGAAATCGAACCGAAAACTGTTAGAGTGACATTCAATCCAAGGTAAGGGTGGAGTTTAATCTCTATAACCAGGTATATGATAGACTGTATATGGGTTGGGTTGTATGAATTTTCCATGAATTAATTGTTGTTTTCTTGTGTTGTGTTGATTTGGTGAAAATAATTGTTGTTGTGTTGATTGTTGCTATTGTATTGGTTGTGGATTGCAATATTGGTTGAATCGATTGATAATATTGATTGTGTAAGTATAAAAGTGTGTTGTTCTGTTATGAAAAATTTAAGATTGAAAACAATACGCCGAAGATAACTGGAATTGGATAAATTGCAGGAAACAACACTTAAGGAGATGCACCGAACGACACACCCTGGAGATATAGGGAGTGCGCCGAACGACACACTTGGGATGGTGATGATGGGGCTCTACCGAACGACAGGGTTGGTGAAGAGAGAGGGAGTGCCGATCGGCACCCCTTAGTGTAGGCACTTATTTTATTTTTCCTCTTTTCCTTTGCCACGCGTGTATTGTATGAAAGACATCTGTGTAGACTGTGTTATAATTTTTTTGTTATCTTCTCTCTTTCTGCCTCATAGTGTAGTATATTATGCCTTATGGAATTTTTGTAGATTAATAATTTAACTCAGTATCACTTAATTTGATTGAGTAGAAGAGTAATCAAACACATGTAGTCTATTTGTAGCAGACAATGTATCAATATCAGTAAGCAACAATTTTGGTAATTTTAGCAGATGTTAGGTAGCTGTAGAAAATAATGGAACATTGTAGTTAATGACAAGAATATAATTTAGTAGTAATTGTGAGTCAATTTCAGTGGATTGAATAAATAGAAACAATGGAATTAATAGTATATGAGGTCGATGAAAATAATATCGAATAGCCATGTTAGTAACTTAAGTGGTAAAATTAATTAACCGTAATTAAGTGAAAATTTCGGAGTAGTTCGTATATAGTAGTAGGTATTTTGGTTGGAATTATGTCGAATAAGTTGATTTGAGATGAAGTTGAATTGTTCAATGTATGGAATTGTATTATTGTCTATTATTGTGATTGAGTCGTTGTTGAATCGTTGTTTATCCCGAGATGATGTGAATTATTGTTGTTAATAAGTTGTTGTTAATATCGTCAATGAAGTTGTAGGCCTATGGCCAACATTGAAGTGACGATGAGTACTCTATTTAATGGTACAATGGTGATATAGGCTTGTGCCTTGCGATGTTAATTGCGATGTTAATTACGATGTTAATTGCGATATTAATTACGATATTAATTGCGATGTTAATGGTTGTTGTTGTGTGTGATGTTGCATTCATTGAGTCACACATATTTGCATACTGCGATGGCCTGGATTGACAAATTGGCGAAGGCTTATGCCTTGGCCTTGATGGAAAACACAATGATGATGAAGGCTTATTTCCGCCTTGATGGAAAATACGATGATGATGAAGTCTTATGTCTTGTTGATGCCTCATAATATGGCGCTTTTACGATGGGAGTTCGCTCCAATGGTACCACATGCTTATGCATTATATTGAGTTGTATAGTTGTGTCGCATTTGAAGTCGTGTTTTATAAGTTGTTATATTGATGTGTTGATTGATTAAAGTTGTTGTTGTTACTAAGTGATAAATTGAAGTGTATAATCGTTCTTGTGAAGTGGTGATATTTGTATGATTCGATCTAATATATTATTTATCATACATTTGTTTATATTGGTTTATCTCACCCTTCTTTGTGATGTTGCTCTACGTGGGTAACGTGCGGTAATGAAGGATGAAGAATTAGTTGTTGTTAGTCCAAGTCGGTTTAGTTGCTTCGATCACGTAGCACGGGGTGATGAATGTTATTTGTTTCTATGATGTTGTTACTACTCTAGTTGTTGAATAATTATAAGTTGAAATCTTTAGTTGAATAAAGTTGTAAATGATTTCTAAGTAGAAAGTTGTGATTCGAGCGTAATTAATTAAAAAGTTATAAGTTTTCATATGAATAAGTATGTTGTACATTGTTCATTGAATGCTATGTATCTATGATAAATGCAATACATGTTGATTATTTTATGTTGAAATATGATGCCTCGAATACGTTGAAGGTTTTAAATACTCTCATTTTGTTATAATTTTGGGTAGAATTTGGGTGTTACAGCTACTCCCGAAAAGCAATCAATCGACTTACTTGGAGTTAGAACAAATGGGCCAAAATCATTTGGATCGCATTGAGATAGATGGATTGACCCATTCTAACAACTGGACCAATCCAAGACACAATTTAGTCTAGAAAATTTACTTTTAATTTTAAGTGCTACAAATATTATTTAAAAAAGATGAGAACACAAATAATATATCATTGAGTTTAAATATTAAATAAAGATGTTAAATAATACTTAAGTCATTTACAATTGATTTTAATTTTAAGTGCTACAAATATTATTTAAAAAGGATGAGAACACAAATAATATATCATTGAGTTTAAATATTAAATAAAGATGTTAAATATTACTTAAATCGTTTACAATTGATTCTCACTCGTTTTCATAAATTAAATATGAATGTAAAAGTCATGCATTTTAGTGTTGCTCTAATATCCAACTACATGTATGACACCTATAAATAATAAATACAAAGTGATTATACATTCAAACATTTTATTATACTCTTATACCATGTATTTACATATAATATTTATCAAATGAATATTATTAAAAAATAATTTCATAAAAATAATAAAATTTTAATAATTTATGGGTAAATTATAAAGGATAAAATTTAAGTATAAATATTAAATATAATTTTTCAAATGTAATTTTTACTATTTTCAAATAAAAATATTACAAATATATAATTTTTCCTACACATTTAATTTTCTCATATTTTCACTCTCAAAATGATATTTAACAAACCTCTTATCATATTTTTATTTAAGAATAATAAAAACAACAACTTTTCAGTTATAAATTATATTAGTTACCACTTTAAATTTCCTGATAAATATGGTCAATATTAATTACTCTCTCCACTCTTATTTATAAGTAAATTTTTACTTTTAAAATTAATTGAATAAACAATGTATTTAGACTATATATAAGTTAAATACATTTTTGAAAGAACATAAAAAGTTAAAATTTGTTTATAAATAGAAACGGAAGAATATGTGTTTAGTTTATCTATCTTCTTTTATCATTATAATATTTTAAAAATACAAAATAGGTAAGAAATACTCTTTTATTGTTTTAACTATTGATCTTGGTTTTATCAAATATATATATATATCATTACTTTTCAAAACTCTCAATCAAAGCCTACATGAAAACATTTTACTTAACCTTCTCAATCGGGATTAGAAACCCTACAAGCTACATAAAAACATTAACGCCTAACACAAATTATGATAAAACTTCTATTTTACAATACAAATCATATTTGAGATAAATATTTTAAAATAGATAGAAAAGAATAACGTTATATGTATATTTTTTTTTTTTTGAAAATCTTTATATTTTAAATATGCAAAAGAAAAAGAATAATTCAAGGTTACTTACTTAAAACAACTTGACTTGGGAAAATTATATCAAAAGGATACATGTCATTAACCCTCACATCTCCATTCGAAAATACACTTTCTCTATTTTCAAATATTTCAACTTTTAGATAAATTTATAATTTCACCAAGATCAATATTAAAATAAATTGTAGAATGAAGTTAAATTTATTTAGATTAAATAAATCACATATATATTTCAATAATACATAAAAAAAAGTGAGAAAATATTAATTATTAATCTACAATATACAATTTCTCTCACATAAATAAATGAATGTGAGAGAATATTATTTACTTTGGCAAGTTCAGATGTACACTTAACTTTTGATGTTGATAAAGTGAGAGATTATGGCAGAGTTATGTTCCGTGCTTCTCATTATTTAAATATGTTATGTGTTTATAAAGTAAGAGATTGTGGCAAACTTATGTTGTGTGCTTCTCATTATTCAAATATGGAAAGCGAAGTTTCACATATAGCACACCCAAATATAACTTTCAGGATGATTCACATGTGCACATGCAAAACCCCTCGATATTTTAAAATCTAACGTTTATATATTAAAATGTGCAAAAGGGTGTCTTCGCATATGCGAATTCACAAGTGGTGAAGATCAGTGCTACTTAGTGAGAAATCCAAACTAATAGGATAACTATTTGTCACAGATCAATACCTAAATAAGAGATTAAACCAAATCAAATTAAGATCACTTAAAATATAAAAAAATGATTATAACGATTCTCTATTTATTTAAAATAATTATTTAAAATAATAAAAAAATGATTATAACTATTCTCTATTTATTTATTATAGTTATTTTATTCAATTATATTATAAATATCTAACTATTATGTAAAAACAAATATTTCAATAATTATGTTGTTTAAATATGGCTTATTTCATTCAATTATAATTAAATCTTATATTATATTTCAATAATTAATTAAATATTTTAGGAAATATGAAATTTTGATTTCATCCAACAAATGATTAATCGACACTTATTTAAATAAAATGACTATGATTATAGTATGAAGTAAAACAAATAAAATAAAATTATAAGGAGTATAAACAGAGAAAAAGTCTCTCTTACGCAAAAACCTGAACGTATTTACTTCTCTTCTCTACATTTACTTCGACTTCTCTTCTCGACTTTTTCTTCAATCAAATCCTTTCCATTTTCCAACTCCACCCTATCATTCAATTCATTCATTAACCTCAATATAAAGTTAATAGGATTAATATTCTTAAAATAAATTATTTCACCTAAATGTTGCTTGTTATATATTACACTACACCATTGCTGCTACCGCTTCTTGATTTCACTTAAATATTACTCCATTTTAAGTGTAATTAGCATCAACAGACATAGACAGCATAACAATGTCAAAAACAACATGCGAGTTTCCGTCTTTGGCTCCCCACCATAAAGAGACCTAAGTTTTGAAGGTCAAGACGTAAGCAAGTTTAATAACAACTTTAAACTCCATGTCCCTCCCGCATAAAATAATTTAATCAAATAAAATTAAAATAAAATAAATAGAAACAACTTAAACATGAAAATCAATTATCAAGGTCTCTTACTACCATCATAAATTGAAAGTCTATTTCTGGCGATAAACTAATATAAACAACCTAACCAAAAGTAGCACCAAATTATTGAGTCCAACAAATTACTATTAAGTAGGATTCTCAACCAAGTTTTCCAACTTGTATCTTTCATCAACACTCAATATCCTTATTGCCATAGCCCAAGACTCAATATCTTCCGCCAATAGCTCAACATTTGTTGCATTAAAAATAGCAACACTAACAATAGGACACCTCTTGGCATCTACACCCAAAATCATTATTTGCCAATAACTCAACATTTGTTGCATTAAAATAGCAAACCGACAATAAGACACCTCTTGGCATCTACACACCTAAAAATCATTATTTTTAGTAAGAAATTGATAGATAAATCATAATTATTTGTAACAAAGATAGATGTGTATCATATATTTATTATTTTATTTTTATTTTGCATTAATGAAATTTCGTCCATTTTTGTTTTGCATTAATGAAATTCCAATCAGTATTTATAATACATGAGTTTATATTTAAAATCAAAGTTTATCCACAAGAAGATTTCGTGATATACCAAGAGCTAAAAATTGAAAGGTTTTACATTGAAAGTAACCAAATAATTAATACTTTGTTTTGCATTAAAGAAATTTCGATCATTATTTATAACCCGTGAGTTTTCATTTAAAAGCAAAGTTTATTAAATAATATTATTTTAGTGAGATAAAAAACACAAACTTTGGCCATTTAAAGAAAATGCACTTTTAAATTTTTCCAAAACATACAATTTTCTTATATATATGATAGATAAATAGTTATCAATAATACATTAAAAAAATGTGAGAAAATATCAATGATTAATCTACCATATAAAAATGTTTAAAAAAAGTAGGAAATTTCTTTCCACACCCAGTAGTCGTTTTTAGGCCTATTGGTGAATTATGCAGAAAAGCAAATGGAAGAGTTTAGTGTAGAATCTATTTTTTGGTTTCTTTTGTTATGTTACCTCCATAGGTCACTCACTCACACAATTTAATAATATTATTTACTTTGGCAAGTGGTTGGTGCTATTTGAATTTACTGTGAATGAATCTTTCTGCTCCATTAGGTTCTTTTTCCCTGTTCGTTCATTCATTCATATGTACACTTAACTTTTCGATATTGATAAAGTGAGAGATTGTGGCAGACTTATGTTCTATGCTTCTCATTATTCAAATATGTTATGTGTTTATAAGTGAGAGATTATGGCAAACTTATGTTCAGTGCTTCTCATTATTCAAATATGGAAAGGAAGTTTCACATGGAGCACACCGAATATAACTTTGGATGATTCACATGTGCACATGCGAAACCCCTCAATATTTTAAAGTCTAACGCTTAAATATTAAAACGCAAAGGGTGTCTTCGCATATGCGATTCACAAGTGGTGAAAATCACCGCTACTTAGACAAAATCCCCAAAAATGCCAATTATACACTATACATATTATTATTAATATTTTTGGGTTTTCAGTGGTGAAATTCACCGCTACTTAGTGAGAAATTCACAAAAAATATCAATTATACACTATACACGTTAATATATAACACTAATTTAAGTAATATAAAACAAATAGGATAAATATTTGTCAGATCAATACCTAAATAAGAGATTAAACCAAATCAAATTAAGATCACTTTAAATATACAAAAAAAATGATTATAACGATTCTCTATTTATTTAAAATAATTATTTAAAATAATTAAAAAAATGATTATAACTATTCTCTATTTATTTAATATAGTTATTTTATTCAATTATATTATAAATATCTAACTATTGTGTAAAAAACAAATATTTCAATAATTATGTTGTTTAAATATGGCTTATTTCATTCGGTTATAATTAAATCTTATATTATATTTCAATGATTAATTAAATATTTTAGGAAATATGAAATTTTGATTTCATCCAACAAATGATTAATCGACACTTATTTAAATAAAATGACTATGATTATAGTATGAATTAAAAGCAAATAAAATAAAATTATAAGGAGTATAAACAGAGAAAAACTCTCTAAAACCGAACGTATTTACTTCTCTTCTACATTTACTTCAACTTCTCTTCTCGACATTTACTTCAATCAAATCCTTTCCATTTCCCAACTCCACCCTATCATTCAATTCATTCATTAACCTCAATATAAAGTTAATAGGATTAATATTCTTAAAATAAATTATTTCACCTAAATGTTGCTTGTTATATATTACACTACACCATTGCTACTACTGTTTCTTGATTTCACTTAAATATTACACCATTTTAAGTGTAATTAGCATCAACAGACATAGACAGCAGAACAATGTCAAGAACAACATGCAGATTTTCCTGTCAATTTGGCTCCCCACCATAAAGAGACCTAAGTTTTGAAGGTCAGCACGTAGAGCAAGTTTAATAACAACTTTAAACTCCATGTCCCTCCTGCATAAAATAATTTAATCAAATAAAATTAAAATAAAATAAATAAACACAACTTAAACATGAAAATCAATTATCAAGGTCTCTTACTACCATCACAAATTGGAAGTCTCTTTCCCAGGCGATAAACTAACATAAACAACATAACAAAAAGTAGCACCATATTATTGAGTCCAACAAATTTAGGATTCCCAACCAAGTTTTCTAACTTGTATGTTTAGTCGGCAACACACAATATCCTTACTGCCAATAGCCTAGCAACACTCAATATCTTCCTTAGCTCAACATTTGTTGCATTAAAAGTAGAAACACCAACAGGACACCTCTTGGCATCTACCACCAAAAATCATAATTTTTGTAAGTAATAGATAGATAAATCATACTTATTTGTAAGAAACAGATAGATGTGTATCATATATTTATTATTTGTTTTTATTTTGCATTAATGAAATTTGGTCAATTTTGTTTTGCATTAATGAAATTCAATCGATTTATAATACATGAGGTTATATTTAAAATCAAAGTGTTACATTGAAAGTAACCAAATAATTATTACTTTGTTTTGCATTAAAGAAATCTCGATCATTATTTATAACCCGTGAGTTTACATTTAAAAGCAAAGTTTATTAAATGATAATTTTTAGTGAGATAAAAAAACAAACTTTGGCCATTTAAAGAAAATGATTTTTTTAAAATTTTCCAAAACATACTATTTTCTTATATATATGATAGATAAATAGTTACCAATAATACATAAAAAAATGTGAGAAAATATTAATTATTAATCTACCATATAGAAATGTTAAAAAAAAATAGGAAATTTCTTTCCACACCCAATAGTCTTTTTTTAGGCCTATTAATAATTATGAAAAAGAAAATGGAAGAGTTTAGTGTAGAATCTATTTTTTGGTTTCTTTTGTTATATTACCTCCTTAGGTCACTCACTCACACAATTTAATTAATTATCACAATTTAATTATTTATTCTGACACAAGAGTAATAATGAGAAAATTATTTACTTATGAGTGGTTGGTGCTATTTGAATTTATTGTGAAAGAATCTTTCTGCTTTATTAGGGTTCTTTTTCCTTGTTCATTCATTCAGATGTACACTTAACTTTTCGATGTTGATGAAGTGAGAGATTGTGGCAGACTTATGTCTGTGCTTCTCATTATTCAAATATGTTATGTGTTTATAAAGTGAGAGATTGTGACAAACTTATGTTCTGTGCTTCTCATTATTCAAATATGGAAAGGGAAGTTTCACATGTAGCACACCCGAAAATAACTTTCAGGATGATTCACATATGCACATGCGAAACACACTCAATATTTTAAAATCTAACGTTTAAATATTAAAACATGCAAAAGGGTGTCTTCGCATATGCGAATTCACAAGTGGTGAAAATCACCGCTACTTAGACAAAAATCCCAAAAAATGCCAATTATACACTATACATATTATTATTAATATTTTTGGGTTTTCAGTGGTGAAAATCACCGCTACTTAGTGAGAAATCCCCAAAAAATATCAATTATACACTATACACGTTAATATATAACAAACATTTAAATAATATAAAAACAAATAGGATAAATATTTGTCACAGATCAATACCTAAATAAGAGATTAAACCAAATCAAACTAAGATCTACTTAAAATATACAAAAAAATGATTATAACGATTCTCTATTTATTTAAAATAATTATAAAATGATTATAACTATTTTCTATTTATTTAATATAGTTATTTTATTCAATTATATTATAAATATCTAACTATTGTGTAAAAAACAAATATTTTAATAATTATGTTATTTAAATATGGCTTATTTCATTCAATTATAATTAAATCTTATATTATATTTAATGACTATGATTATAGTATGAAGTAAAAGCAAATAAAACCTAAATGTATTTACTTCTCTTCATTTGTGAGGAGCCAGGGATCGAACCCTGGTCCTCTGGGTTATACGCGTGCTACCTTACCAACTGAGACAACCTGCATTTGTGTTAGCAACATGAAACAAATAGATTATAAGCGAAACAAGATTTTTGAAATTATTTAAAACGAAGAAAACGCGCGTTGGGTCATCTTCTTCCTTTTGAACACAGACTTTTACCTACGGTTACTCGTTCGCTAAAGTCTATAGTGATTTTTTTCACTACAACACCTGCAAGTTTCAAAAATCCAAAAAACATAATATAAATTAGAGGTAAGGCCATGGTTCGATTGGAAATTTGCTCATGAGTATGATGGTGGTCATCGTTTTGCCTAATTTTTCCTAAAACACAAAGCCCTAATTTGGAACTTCAAACCCTAGCCATGGAAACTTCTTATACCTGTATTGAAACTTAAATCAAGCTATACAGAAAGCTTTGAAACTTCATTAGAAACACAAATATGCAATCAAAATATGTTAAATATGAGTGTATGCACGAAACCAATTTCAAGTTTCTTGAAGCAAATTGTGAATTGGATGTCTTGGTTACGAAGGTGTCTTGGCTTGTGAGTATGTGGAATGATTCAGAGGATCACCAGGAAGCGATTGGAATGCTTGGAATGGCATGGATCGAAGCAAAACTTTGGCTGCCAATTGCTTGAAGCTCACAGTTTTTTTGAAGCTAGGTTAGGGTTCTTGAGGCATGTTAGGATTAAGTCTTAGTCAGTACTTCTTCATTATGTCAAATAGTTTTCGCAAATGATCGAGATGTTCTTATTCTGTTTGTGATTGAGCTATAATGTTGTCGACGTAGACCTCTATATCGTGATGAATCATATCATGGAATAAAGCTACCATGACACGTTGATATGTGGCGCCAACGTTCTTGATCGAACGACATGACTTTGTAATGAATGTGCCCTTGTGTAAGGAAAGTAGTCTTTCCCATGTTTTGGAGCCATTTTGATCGATTGTAACGGAGAAACCATCCATGAAGGAGAAAACTTTATGTTGAGGTGTTATCAACGGGACATCAATATGTGGAAGTGGGAAATCGTCTTTCGGACTTGCTTTGTTTAGATCTCTAGTCCACACACATACAAACTTTTCCATCCTTCTTAGGTAGGCACCACGTTCGCAACCTGTGGATAAGAAGTACTAGAAACCGATATTGAACCGCTTAATAACCGGCTTTGATTTTCTCGGACATCTCGGGACGATATGATAAACCTTCTACTTAATAGGTAGAAAACCTTCTTTGTCGGTAGTTGTACCACAATGTTAATGTCTATCCTGGCATGTCTTCGTAGGATGAGCAAAAATCTCGATATAGTCTGAGCATTTGGGCCAATCTCTTTGCCATTGCTCTCAAGACCGCTCCTATCTTGATTTCCTTTATGTCTTTATCGATTTAGATTCACAACCTCAATGGCTCCTCGTGTGGTATAACTTTCTTCCTGTTGTAGTAGCGACAAGTTCTCGGCACTTCACAATCTTCCTCACCTTCGTCTTGACTTGGTAGATCGGATTATCAAAGTCATATTTAGTAATAGCAGAGTTATCGACGAGATTTGAGTGAATCTATAGTGTATCATGTGGGTGTATGTAAGAACACATAGCTTTTTGAAAGGGTGATAAAGCAAAAGAAAGATAAAGAGCACAATATTTGAATGCAAAGTCCAATGATTTATTGAATGAAAATATGCGAATGACAAATAATAACGACAAACGAGCGTGAGTGCTTGCAAGGCACTAGGATTAAAATTTATTGTTCAAAGCGTAAAAGTGAAAAGCATAACAGAAAAAGCAATTACTCTAAAGGAGATTGGTATAACATCTTGATCTTCCAATTGTTGAGTCTCGTCTAGAGTTGGGAAGATCAATTGTTGATGTGCTTCTTCTCCATCGTCTTCTATAGCATGGACTCCACTTTTCAAGACAAAATTTGACAAAATTTGTCCTCCTACTTCTCAAGACAATTCACATCTCCATACTTAAGGATTTCCAAGGCTTGACCGCATAAACCCTCTCTAAGCAATCAATCCAAATTAGGGTTTTGCTCCTCTCAAGCCAAAATGGATTCTAGTGCCTAAGTGGTCATAATACCTCATCATATGCTTCAAGGGATCACCATGTCAAGTTTCAAGCCTTACAAGTCAAATTTGCTCATCCAATTGCTCGATGGTTGGAAATCACATGTTGGACGGAAAGCCAATTATGGTCAACATATATCAAAATTCATAATTTTTGGTCAACACCAATATTTTGAAGTAACATTCATCATTTGATCAAGGGTTGACCATGATTCATCAAGAAAAGTCAAGATTTGATCAAAAGTCAAAGTTTCTAAATTAGGTTTTTCAGCAAAAGTCAACAAAACATTGACCACATAACTTTCACATACTTTATCAGAAATTTTTCCACCAAAGCTCATTTTAAAGATAATTCAATTCTCTACAACTTCATGTCTCACAAACTTTGGCCAAAAATGCTTCATTTGGAAGTTATGGATCAAAACATTACAAGTCCTTTTAAAGTCAACAAAAGTCATCTTTTGCAAGAAGTGGTCATTAATATGGAAACTACAATGAAGATGAAACAAAAAGGAGTGTTTAGAGGACATCTTGATATTTCAAATAAGTCCAAGAACACCCAAAAAAGTTGAAAATTGAGCAAGATACAAATTGTGCAAATTTGACATTTTTGAGGAGGTGCATGAAGAGAAATACTTGAAAAAATAAAATTTCTTCTAAATGGGCCTAACTTTTCTTGGTTCAAACTTGTTTCTTATCTAAAGAACCTCCAAGCCCAAGGCCACGCCTTTTATCTTTTATCTTTTATTTATTTTGGATTTTTATTCACTTAAAACCAATTTAATTAAAATAAAAGATATAAAATCAAAACATTAAGTGCAAGGTTGATTTTTTTTATCATTCTTGAGGACCAAACAAACCATATAAGTGATATATTTTGAAATTATGAGATTGGCAAGAGAATTGATTGAAATTGATTCAAAAAGGCAATATTTGGTTTCATTCCAAATCAAATATTTTTCATTGATTGACATATAATTCCTTCATGATTCTTGACCTAATTCACTCTAGTATATATACAGATCCTAGATGCTACAAAGATGAATTCCATGCCTCAAGAACCCTTACCTAGCTTCAAAAAAAAGTGAGCTTCAAGCAATTGGCAGCCAAAGTTTTGCTTGATCGAGCCATTCAATCGCTTCTTGGTGATACTACGAATTGTTCAAACTCACAAGCCAAGAACACCTTAAGAATCACGACATCCAATTCAAAGTTTGTTTCAAGAAACTTGAAATTGGTTTCGTGCATACACTCATATTTAACATATTATGATTGCATATTTTTGTTTCTAATGAAGTTTCGAAGCTTTCTGTATAGATGGAATAAACATAATAAGTTAAAATTAGTTTATAAATAGAAATGGAACAGTATGTGTTTAGTTTACCTATCTTCTTTTATCATTATAATATTTTAAAAATACAAAATAGGTAAGAAATACTATTTTATTGTTTTAACTATTCATTTTATTTTTATAAAAAATTGTTATATATATATATATATATTTATTTTTTTTGATATAAAATTATTTTTCAAAAGTCTCAATAAAAGCCTTAGTGAAAATATTTTACATAACTTCTCAATCGGGATTAGGAACCCTACAAGCTACATAACAACATTAACGCCTAACACTAATTATGATAAAACTTCTATTTTAAAATAGGTAGAAAAGAATAACGTTATATGTATTTTTTTTTGAAAATCTTTATATTTTAAATATGCAAAAGAAAAAGAATAATTCAAGGTTACTTACTTAAAACAACTTGACTTGGGAAAATCATATCAAAGCATACATGTCATTAACCCTCACATCTCCATTCCATTTGAAAATACACTTTCTCTATTTTAAAATATTTCAACTTTTAGATAAATTTGTAATTTCACCAAGATCAATATTAAAATAAATTGTAGAATGAAGTTAAATTTATTTAGAATAAATAAATCACATATATATTTCAAACTTCTATCTCATTTGATTTTAAATTTTCTATATATATATATATATATATATATATATATATATATATATATATATATATATATATATATATATATATATATATATATATATATATATATATATATATATATATATATATATATATATATATATATATATATATAGGTTAAATACATCAATTTTGAATGAACATATAAAGTTAAAATTTGTTTATAAATAGAAATGGAAGAGTATGTGTTTAGTTTATCTATCTTCTTTTATCATTATAATATTTTAAAAATACAAAATAGGTAAGAAATACTCTTTTATTGTATTAACTATTCATTTTATTTATAAAAAAAATATATATATATATATATATATATATATATATATATATATATATATATAGGTTAAATACATCAATTTTGAATGAACATATAAAGTTAAAATTTGTTTATAAATAGAAATGGAAGAGTATGTTTTTAGTTTATCTATCTTCTTTTATCATTATAATATTTTAAAAATACAAAATAGGTAAGAAATACTCTTTTATTGTATTAACTATTCATTTTATTTTGATCAAAAATTTAAATATATATATATATATATATATATATATATATATATATATCGATATAAAATTATTTTTCAAAACTCACAATCAAAGCCTGAATGAAAACATTTTACTTAACCTTCTCAATCGGGATTAGGAACACTACAAACTACATAATAACATTAACGCCTCACACAAATTATGATAAAACTCCTACTTTATACTAAAAATCATATTTGAGATAAATATTCGTAGATTTAAAATAGGTAGAAAAGAATAACGTTATATGTATTTTTTTTTGAAAATCTTTATATTTTAAATATGCAAAAGAAAAAGAATAATTCAAGGTTACTTACTTAAAACAACTTGACTTGGGAAAATCATATCAAAGCATACATGTCATTAACCCTCACATCTCCATTCCATTTGAAAATACACTTTCTCTATTTTAAAATATTTCAACTTTTAGATAAATTTGTAATTTCACCAAAATCAATATTAAAATAAATTGTAGAATGAAGTTAAATTTATTTAGAATAAATAAATCACATATATATTTCAAACTTCTATCTCATTTGATTTTAAATTTTCTATATAGACACATATATATATATATATATATATATATATATATATATATATATATATATATATATATATATATATATATATATATATATATAGGTTAAATACATCAATTTTGAATGAACATATAAAGTTAAAATTTGTTTATAAATAGAAATGGAAGAGTATGTGTTTAGTTTATCTATCTTCTTTTATCATTATAATATTTTAAAATACAAAATAGGTAAGAAATACTCTTTTATTGTATTAACTATTCATTTTATTTTATCAAAATTTAAATATATATATATATATATATATATATATATATATATATATATATATATATATATATTTTGATATAAAATTATTTTTCAAAACTCTCAATCAAAGCCTAAATGAAAACATTTTACTTAACCTTCTCAATCGGGATTAGGAACACTACAAGCATACATAATAAGCCTCACACAAATTATGATAAAACTCCTATTTTATACTAAAAATCATATTTGAGATAAATATTCGTAGATTTAAAATAGGTAGAAAAGAATAACGTTATATGTATTTTTTTTTTGAAAATCCTTATATTTTAAATATGCAAAAGAAAAAGAATAATTCAAGGTTACTTACTTAAAACAACTTGACTTGGGAAAATTATATCAAAGCATACATGTCATTAACCCTCACATCTCCATTCCATTTGAAAATACACTTTCTCTATTTTAAAATATTTCAACTTTTAGATAAATTTGTAATTTCACCAAGATCAATATTAAAATAAATTGTAGAATGAAGTTAAATTTATTTAGAATAAATAAATCACATATATATTTCAAACTTCTATCTCATTTGATTTTAGATATATATATATATATATATATATATATATATATATATATAGGTTAAATACATCAATTTTTGAATGAACATATAAAGTTAAAATTTGTTTATAAATAGAAATGGAAGAGTATCTGTTTAGTTTATCTATCTTCTTTTATCATTATAATATTTTAAAAATACAAAATAGGTAAGAAATACTCTTTTATTGTTTTAACTATTCATTTTATTTTTATCAAAAATTATATATATATATATATATATATATATATATATATATATATATATATATATATATATATATATATATATATATATTTTGATATAAAATTATTTTTCAAAACTCTCAATCAAAGCCTAAATGAAAACATTTTACTTAACCTTCTCAATCGGGATTAGGAACACTACAAGCTACATAATAACATTAACGCGTCACACAAATTATGATAAAACTCCTATTTTACAATAAAAATCATATTTGAGAAAAATATTCGTGGATTTAAAATAGGTAGAAAAGAATAACGTTATATGTATTTTTTTTTTAAATCTTTATATTTTAAATATGCAAAAGAAAAAGAATAATTCAAGGTTACTTACTTAAAACAAGTTGACTTGGGAAAATCATATCAAAGGCATACATGTCATTAACCCTCACATCTCCAATCCATTTGAAAATACACTTTCTCTATTTTCAAATATTTCAACTTTTAAATAAATTTGTAATTTCACCAAGATCAATATTTAAATAAATTATAGATATAGGTAGGTTAAATACATCAATTTTTGAACGAACATAAAAAGTTAAAATTTGTTTATAAATAGAAATGGAAGAGTATGGGTTTAGTTTATCTATCTTCTTTTATCATTATAATATTTTGAAAATACAAAATAGGTAAGAAATACTCTTTTATTATTTTAACTGTTGATTTTGTTTTTATATATATATATATATATATATATATATATATATATATATATATATATATATATATATATATATATATATATATATATATATATATATATATATATATATATATATATTGATATAAAATTATTTTTCAAAACTCTCAATCAAAGCCTAACTAAAAATGTTTTACTTAACCTTCTCAATCGGGATTAGGAACACTACAAGCTACATAATAAAAAAATTAACTCAATAACGTTGTCTGTATTTTTTTTGAAAACTTTTATATTTAAAATACGCAAAAGAAAAAGAATTGGGTTTTTTTGACGTTTAAATTTTAGTTTTAACCAAATCAAATATTACTATATAATTCAAGGTTATTTACTTAAAACAACTTGACTTAGGCCATAAATTTTTCTAAAACATACCATTTTCTTATATATATATATATATATATATATATATATATGATAGATAAATAGTTACCAATAATACATAAAAAATGAGAAAATATTAATTATTAATCTACAAATGTGAGAGAATATTATTTACTTTGGCAAGTGGTTGGTGCTATTTGAATTTATTGTGAAAGAATCTTTCTGTTCCATTAGGGTTCTTTTCACTGTTCATTCATTTAGATGTACACTTAACTTTTCGATGTTGATAAAGTGAGAGATTATGGCAGAGTTATGTTCTGTGCTTCTCATTATTCAAATATAACTTTCAGGATGATTCACATGTGCACATGTGAAACCCCCTCCATATTTTTTAAAATCTAACGTTTATATATTAAAATGTGCAAAAGGGTGTCTTCGAATATGCGAATTCACGAGTGGTGAAGATCACCGCTACTTAGACAAAAATCCCCAAAAAATGCCAATTATACACCATACATATTATTATTAATATTTTGGGGTTTTCAGTGGTGAAAATCACCGCTACTCAGTGAGAAATCCAAACAAATAGGATAAATATTTGTCACAGATCAATACCTAAATAAGAGATTAAACCAAATCAAATTAAGATCATTTAAAATATACAAAAAAAATGATTATAACGATTCTCTATTTATTTAAAATAATTATTTAAAATAATAAAAAAATGATTATAACTATTCTCTATTTATTTATTATAGTTATTTTATTCAATTATATTATAAATATCTAACTATTGCGTAAAAAACAAATATTTCAATAATTATGTTGTTTAAATATGGCTTATATCATTCAATTATAATTAAATCTTATATTATATTTCAATAATTAATTAAATATTTTAGGAAATATGAAATTTTGATTTCATCCAACAAATGATTAATCGACACTTATTTAAATAAAATGACTATGATTATAGTATGAATTAAAAGCAAATAGAATAAATTATAAGGAGTATAAACAGAGAAAAACTCTCTCTTACGCGAAAACCTGAACGTATTTACTTCTCTTCTCTACATTTACTTCAACTTCTCTTCTCGACATTTACTTCAATCAAATCCTTTCCATTTCCCAACTCCACCCTATCATTCAATTCATTCATTAACCTCAATATAAATTTAATAGGATTAATATTCTTAAAATAAATTATTTCACCTAAATGTTGCTTGTTATATATTTCACTACACCATTGCTACTACTGTTTCTTGATTTCACTTAAATATTACACCATTTTAAGTGTAATTAGCATCAACAGACATAGACAGCAGAACAATGTCAAGAACACCATGCATATTTTCCTGTCAATTTGGCTCCCCACCATAAAGAGACCTAAGTTTTGAAGGTCAGCACGTAGAGCAAGTTTAATAACAACTTTAAACTCCATGTCACTCCTGCATAAAACAATTTGATCAAATAAAATTAAAATAAATAAATAAACACAACTTAAACATGAAAATCAATTTTCAAGGTCTCTTACTACCATCATAAATTGAAAGTCTCTTTCCCGGGCGATAAACTAACATAAAAAACCTAACAAAAAGTAGCACCAAATTATTGAGTCAAACAAATTACTATTAAGTAGGATTCCCAACCAAGTTTTCCAACTTGTATCTTTCATCGGCAACACTCAATATCTTCCCTGCCAATAGCTCAACATTTGTTGCATTAAAAATAGCAACGCAGAAAATAGGACACCTCTTGGCATCTACAAACCCAAAAATCATTATTTTTAGTAAGGAATAGATAGATAAATCATAAATATTTGTAACAAACAGATAAATCTGTATCATATATTTATTATTTTGTTTTTATTTTGCATTAATGAAATTTCGGTCAATTTTGTTTTGCATTAATGAAATTCAATAAGTATTTATAATACGTGAGTTTATATTTAAAATCAAAGTTTATGCACAAGAAGATTTCGTGATATACCAAGAGCTAAAATTGAAAGGTTTTACATTGTAACAAATAATTAATACTTTGTTTTGCATTAAAGAAATTTCGATCATTATTTATAACCCGTGAGTTATCATTTAAAAGCAAAGTTTATTAAATAATATATTTTAGTTAGATAAAAAAAACAAACTTTGGCCATTTAAAAAAATGCACTTTTAAATTTTTCCAAAACGTACTATTTTCTTATATATATATGATACATAAATAGTTATCAATAATACATTAAAAAAATGTGAGAAAATATTAATTATTAATCTAGCATATAAAAATGTTTAAAAAAATAGGAAATTTCTTCCACACCAGTAGTCTTTTTAGGCCTATTGGTGAATTATGCAGAAAAGCAAATGGAAGAGTTTAGTGTAGAATCTATTTTTTGGTTTCTTTTGTTATGTTACCTCCATAGGGCACTCACTCACACAATTTAATTATATTTAATTATTTATCACAGTGAGAGAATATTATTTACTTTGGCAAGTGGTTGGTGCTATTTAAATTTACTGTGAAAGAATCTTTCTGCTCCATTAGCATTCCTTTTCCCTGTTCATTCATTCATTCAGATGTACACTTAACTTTTCGATATTGATAAAGTGAGAGATTGTGGAAGACTTATGTTCTATGCTTCTCATTATTCAAATATGTTATGTGTTTATAAGTGAGAGATCGTGGCAAACTTATGTTCTATGCTTCTCATTATTCAAAGATTTGTTGCATTAAAATATAACCGACAATAGTACACCTCTTGACATCTACACACCCAAAAATCATTATTTTTAGTAAGAAATAGATAGATAAATCATAATTATTTGTAACAAACAGATAGATGTGTATCATATATTTATTATTTTGTTTTTATTTTGCATTAATGAAATTTCGGTCAATTTTTGTTTTGCATTAATGAAATTCCAATAAGTATTTATAATACGTGAGTTTATATTTAAAGTCAAAGTTTATCCATAAGAAGATTTTGTGATATACCAAGAGCTAAAAATTGAAAGGTTTTACATTGAAAGTAACCAAATAATTAATACTTTGTTTTGCATTAAAGAAAAAAGATAAAGCAAAAAGAAAGATAAAGAGCACAATATTTGAAAGCAAAAGTGCAATGATTTATTGAATGAAAATATGCGAATGACAAATAATAACCCTGACAAACGAGCCGTGGTGCCCCGGGCAAGGCATTAGGATTAAAGTTTATTGTTCAAAGCGTAAAAAGTGAAAAGCATAACAAAAAAAAGCAATTACTCCTGTCTAAAGGAGATTGGTATAACATCTTCAGTCTTCCAATTGTTGAGTCCGTCGTCTAGAGTTAGGAAGATCCAATTGTTGATGTCGAAGTCTCCATCGTCGTCTTCTATAGCATGGACTCCACTTTTCAAGACAAAATTTGACAAAATTTTCCCTCCTACTTCTCAAGACAATTCACATCTCCATACTTAAGATTTTCAAGGTTGAGGACAAACCTCTCCTAAGCAATCAATCCAAACTAGGGTTTTGATCCTCTCAAGCCAAAATGGATTTCCAGTGCTCTAAGTGGTCATAATACCTCATCATATGCTTCAAGGGATCACCATGTCAAGTTTCAAGCCTTACAAGTCAAATTTGCTCATCCAGTTGCTTAGATGGTTGGAAATCACTTGTGTTGGACAAAAGCCAATTGTGGTCAACATACAGTCAAACTTCATAATTTTTGCTCAAAACCAATATTTTGAAGTAACATTCATCATTTGATCAAGGGTTGACCATGATTTCTCAAGAAAAGTCAAGATTTGATCAAAAGTCAAAGTTTCTAAATTAGGGTTTTTAGGCAAAGTCATTGAACTTTGACTGGACATAACTTTCACATACTTTATCGAAATTTTACACCAAAGCTCATTTTAAGATAATTCAATTCTCTACAACTTCATGTCTCACAAACTTTGACCAAAAATGCTTCATTTGGAAGTTATGGATCAAAATATTACAGGTCCTTTTAAAAGTCAACAAAAAGTCATCTTTTTGCAAAGAAGTGGTCATGAACATGGAAACTTCAATGAAGATGAAACAAAAAGGAGTGTTTAGAGGACATCTTGATATTTCTAATAAGTCCAAGAACACCCAAAAAAGTTGAAAATTGAGCAAGATACAAACAGTGCAAATTTGACATTTTTGAGTAGGTGCATGAAGAGAAATACTTGAAAAAATAAAATTTCTTCTAAATGGGCCTAACTTTTCTTGGTTCAAACTTGTTTCTTATCTGAATTAGAACCTCCAAGCCCAACGCCACTCCTTTTATCTTTTCTTTTTATTTATTTTGGATTTTTATTCACTTAAAACCAATTTAATTAAAATAAAAGATATAAAATCAAAACATTAAGTGCAAGGTTGATTTTTTATCATTCTTGAGGACTTAACAAACCATATAAGCTGATATTTTTGAAATTATTGAGATTGGCAAGAGAATTGATTGAAGTTGATTAAAAAAAGGCAATATTTGGTTTCATTCCAAATCAAATATTTTTTCATTGATTGGCATATAATTCCTTCATGATTCTTGACCTAATTCACTCTAGTCTATATACATACTGATCCCAGATGCTACAAGGACGAATTCCATGCCTCAAGAACCCTAACCTAGCTTCAAAAAAACAGTGAGCTTCATGCAATTGGCAACCAAAGTTTTGCTTCGATCCAGGCCAATCCAATCGCTTCCTGGTGATCCTCTGAATTGTTCCAAAAACTCACAAGCAAGCAACACCTTCAGAATCACAACATCCAATTCAAAGTTTGTTTCAAGAAACTTGAAATCGGTTTCGTGCATACACTCATATTTAACATATTATGATTGCATATTTTTGTTTCTAATGAAGTTTCGAAGCTTTCTGTATAGCTTGAATCAACATAATAAGTTAAAACTTGTTTATAAATAGAAATGGAAGAGTATGTGTTTAGTTTATCTATCTTCTTTTATCATTATAATATTTTATAAATACAAAATAGGTAAGAAAATTATTTTTCAAAACTCTCAATCAAAGCCTAAATGAAAACATTTTACTTAACCTTCTCAATCGGGATTAGGAACCCTACAAGCTACCTAAAAACATTAACGCCTAACACAAATTATGATAAAACTCCTATTTTACAATAAAAATCATATTTGAGATGAATATTTGTAGTTTTAAAATAGGTAGAAAAGAATAATGTTATATGTATTTTTTTTTGAAAATCTTTATATTTTAAATATGCAAAAGAAAAAGAATAATTCAAGGTTACTTACATAAAAATACAAAATAGGTAAGAAATACTCTTTTATTGTTTTAACTATTGATTTCATTTTTATAAAAAATTGTTATATATAAATTTTGATATAAAATAATTTTTCAAAACTCTCAATCAAAGCCTAAATGAAAACATTTTACTTATTAGGAACACTACACGCTACATGAAAAAGAAAAAGAATAACGTTATCTGTATTTTTTAGGAACACTACAAGCTACATGAAAAAGATCAAATATTATTATATAATTCAAGGTTACTTACTTAAAAAGATCAAATATTACTATATAATTCAAGGTTACTTACTTAAAAAGATCAAATATTACTATATAATTCAAGGTTACTTAATTAAAACAACTTGACTCGGGAAAATTATATCAAAGGCATACATGTCTTTAACCCTCACTTCTCCATTTGAAAATACACTTTCTCTATTTTCAAATATTTCAATTTTTATTAAAATAAATTGCAGAAAGAAGTTAAATTTATTTAGAATAAATAAATCAGATATATATTTCAATCTTCTATCTCATTCAATTTTCAATTATATATATATAGAGAGATAGGTTAAATACATCAATTTTTGAATGAACGTAAAAAGTTAAAATATGTTTATAAATAGAAATGGAAGAGTATGTGGTTAGTTTATCTATCTTCTTTTATCATTATAATATTTTTAAAATACAAAATAGGTAAGAAATACACTTTTATTGTTTTAACTATTGATTTTGTTTTTATAAAAAATTGTTATATATATATTTTGATATAAAATTATTTTTAAAAACTCTCAATCAAAGCCTAAATGAAAACATTTTACTTAAACTTCTCAATCAATCGGGATGAGGAACACTACAAGCTACATAAAAACATTAACGCCTAACAAAAATTATGAAAATACTCCTATTTTACAATAAAAATCATATTTGAGATAAATATTCGTAGTTTTAAAATATGTAGAAAAGAATAACGTTATCTGTATTTTTTTTTTAAATCTTTATATTTTAAATATGCAAAAGAAAAAGAATAATTCAAGGTTACTTACTTAAAACCACTTGACTTGGGAAAATTATATCAAAGACATTAACCCTCACATCTCCATTCCATTTGAAAATACACTTTCTCTATTTTCAAATATTTCAACTTTTAGATAAATTTGTAATTTCACCAAGATCAATATTAAAATAAATTGTAGAATGAAGTTAAATTTATTTAGAATAAATAAATCACATATATATTTCAAACTTCTATCTCATTTGATTTTAATTTATATATATATATATATATATATATATATATATATATATATATATATATATATATATATATATATATATATATATATATATATATATATATATAATTTAAATACATCAATTTTGAATGAACATATAAAGTTAATATTTGTTTATAAATAGAAATGGAAGAGTATGTGTTTAGTTTATCTATCTTCTTTTATCATTATAATATTTTAAAAATACAAAATAGGTTAGAAATACTCTTTTATTGTTTTAACTATTTATTTTATTTTTATAAATAATTGTTATATATATATATATATATATATATATATATATATATATTTTGATATAATTTTTTTTTCAAAACTCTCAATCAAAGCCTTAGTGAAAACATTTTACTTAACTTCTCAATCGGGATTAGGAACCCTACAAGCTACATAAAAACATTAACGCCTAACACAAATTATGATAAAACTCCTATTTTAAAATAGGTAGAAAAGAATAAGTTATATGTATTTTTTTTTTAAAATCTTTATATTTTAAATATGCAAAAGAAAAAGAATAATTCAAGCTTACTTACTTAAAACAACTTGACTTGGGAAAATCATATCAAAGCATACATGTCATTAACCTTCACATCTCCATTCCATTTGAAAATACACTTTCTCTATTTTCAAATATTTCAACTTTTAGATAAATTTGTAATTTCACAAGATCAATATTAAAATAAATTGTAGAATGAAGTTAAATTTATTTAGAATAAATAAATCACATATATATTTCAAACTTCTATCTCATTTGATTTTAAATTATATATATATATATATATATATATATATATATATATATATATATATATATATATATATAATTTAAATACATCAATTTTTGAATGAACATATAAAGTTAATATTTGTTTATAAATAGAAATGGAAGAGTATGTGTTTAGTTTATCTATCTTCTTTTATCATTATAATATTTTAAAAATACAAAATAGGTTAGAAATACTCTTTTATTGTTTTAACTATTTATTTTATTTTTATAAATAATTGTTATATATATATATATATATATATATATATATATATATATATATATATATATATTTTGATATAATTTTTTTTTCAAAACTCTCAATCAAAGCCTTAGTGAAAACATTTTACTTAACTTCTCAATCGGGATTAGGAACCCTACAAGCTACATAAAAACATTAACGCCTAACACAAATTATGATAAAACTCCTATTTTAAAATAGGTAGAAAAGAATAAGTTATATGTATTTTTTTTTTAAAATCTTTATATTTTAAATATGCAAAAGAAAAAGAATAATTCAAGCTTACTTACTTAAAACAACTTGACTTGGGAAAATCATATCAAAGCATACATGTCATTAACCTTCACATCTCCATTCCATTTGATAATTCTCTATTTTCAAATATTTCAACTTTAGATAAATTTGTAATTTCACCAAGATCAATATTAAAATAAACTTCTATCTCATTTGATTTTAAATTTTATATATATATATATATATATATATATATATATATATATATATATATATATATATATATATATATATATATATATATTAAATACATTAATTTTTGAATGAACATATAAAGTTAAAATTTGTTTATAAATAGAAATTGAAGAGTATGTGTTTAGTTTATCTATCTTCTTTTATCATTATAATATTTTAAAAATACAAAATAGGTAAGAAATACTTTTTTTTTGTTTTAGCTATTCATTTTATTTTTATAAAAAATTGTTATATATATATATATTTTTTGATATAAATTTTTTTTTCAAAACTCTCAATTAAAGCCTTAGTGAAAACATTTTACTTAACTTCTCAATCGGGATTAGGAATCCTACAAGCTACATAAAAACATTAACGCCTAACACAAATAATGATAAAACTCCTATTTTAAAATAGGTAGAAAAGAATAACGTTATATGTATTTTTTTTGAAAATCTTTATATTTTAAATATGCAAAAGAAAAAGAATAATTCAAGGTTACTTACTTAAAACAACTTGACTTGGGAAAATCATATCAAAGGCATACATGTCATTAACCCTCACATCTCCATTCCATTTGAAAATACACTTTCTCTATTTTCAAATATTTCAACTTTTAGATAAATTTTTAATTTCACCAAGATCAATATTAAAATAAATTGTAGAATGAAGTTAAATTTATTTAGAATAAATAAATCACATATATATTTCAAACTTCTATCTCATTTAATTTTAAATTTTATATATATATATATATATATATATATATATATATATATATATATATATATATATATATATAGTTTAAATACATCAATTTTTCAATGAACATATAAAGTTAAAATTTGTTTATAAATAGAAATGGAAGAGTATGTGTTTAGTTTATCTATCTTCTTTTATCATTATAATATTTTAAAAATACAAAATAGGTAAGAAATACTCTTTTATTGTTTTAACTATTCATTTTATTTTTATAAAAAATATATATATATATATATATATATATATATATATATATATATATATATATATATATATATATATATATATATATATATATATTTTGATATAATTTTTTTCAAAACTCTCAATCAAAGCCTTAGTGAAAACATTTTACTTAACTTCTCAATCGGGATTAGGAACCCTACAAGCTACATAAAAACATTAACGCCTAACACAAATTATGATAAAACTCCTATTTTAAAATAGGTAGAAAAGAATAAGTTATATGTATTTTTTTTAAATCTTTATATTTTAAATATGCAAAAGAAAAAGAATAATTCAAGGTTACTTACTTAAAACAACTTGACTTGGGAAAATCATATCAAAGCATACATGTCATTAACCTTCACATCTCCATTCCATTTGAAAATACACTTTCTCTATTTTCAAATATTTAAACTTTTAGATAAATTTGTAATTTCACAAGATCAATATTAAAATAAATTGTAGAATGAAGTTAAATTTATTTAGAATAAATAAATCACATATATATTTCAAACTTCTATCTCATTTGATTTTAATTTTCTCTATATATATATATATATATATATATATATATATATATATATATATATATATATATATATATATATATATATATATATATATATATATATATATATATATATATATATATATATATAGGTTAAATAAATCAATTTTTGAATGAACATATAAAGTTAAAATTTGTTTATAAATAGAAATGGAAGAGTATGTGTATAGTTTATCTATCTTCTTTAATCATTATAATATTTTAAAAATACAAAATAGGTAAGAAATACTCTTTTATTGTTTTAAAAATTCATTTTATTTTTATCAAAAATTTAAATATATATATATATATATATATATATATATATATATATATATTTTGATATAAAATTATTTTTCAAAACTCTCAATCAAAGCCTAAATGAAAACATTTTACTTAACCTTCCCAATCGGGATTAGGAACAGTACAAGCTACATAATAACATTAACACCTCACACAAATTATGATAAAACTCCTAACGTTATATGTATTTTTTTTTGAAAATCTTTATATTTTAAATATGCAAAAGAAAAAGAATAATTCAAGGTTACTTACTTAAAACAAGTTGACTTGGGAAAATCATATCAAAGGCATACATGTCATTAACCCTCACATCTCCATTCTATTTGAAAATAGACTTTCTCTATTTTAAAATATTTCAACTTTTAGATAAATTTGTAATATCACCAAGATCAATCTTAAAATAAATTGTAGAATGAAGTTAAATTTATTTAGAATAAATAAATCACATATATATTTCAAACTATCTCATTATATATATATATATATATATATATATATATATATATATATATATATATATATATATATATTTAATACATCAATTTTTGGAGGAGTGGCATTTGCATAGCAACGTCGTAGTTAGAGACGGTAAGGGTAAGTTGATGAATAAGGGCTAAGGTTTTCTCAATGGAGTCGTTGATCTGCTTTAGGTTTTGCTTAGAATCCATTTGTGTTTCTGGATGCCAACCAATTCGTTTATGAACACTATGTCCTAGAGTTTGGTTGGGCTATTTATCCACCCTCTCATCAATCAAAATAAGATTTTTAGTAATTAATACTATAAGATTTACTTTGTTTATTTTATATATGTAAGCAATCAAATATTTTGATATTTAAAAATATATTTTAGGATTTAATATATACATGTGATAATTTGATTTGATGTATGTAAACTAAATTATAACGTATAAGGTTTTCGATTGCAATATATTTAATCTCATTAATATAATATATTAAATTAAAATATAATAATAACAATAAATGTTAATTAATTTAATTGTTTTTTTCCACTATAGTTCTTAAGAGAATTAGACCTTAGTAATGCTTAGAGATCAAGGCACTGATCAAGTATCTTCTTATTCAAAATTAAATTTGATATTTTTGTTTTAGCTCAAGTTTGTATACCACTCAAATCCAAATATTTGATTATAATTTTTTATAGAAGAATCAACTATAATTTTTCCTTCAAATCAAAACAGAATATTTTTAGACTCATTTATATCTATTAAATTATAACAATTGTAAACAAAAATAAATTATCTCAAATTAAAGATATTTTTCTCTTGTTCAATCGCTTACTTCTACATAAAGGATAGAGTCAGAAAGTGTATATTAAAAAGGACGAGCAAATATATTAATTTTAGTAAATAATATACGATTTAATCAATATACAATTTATTAATTCATGTAATATTTTTAACTATCATCTATAAGATAGAGAAGATTCTCTTTTCAATATTACAATTATATTTATATGTAATGTTATTATATATAAATGTTTTAAAAAATGATGTATGTTTTAATATATATATATATATATAAGTGATGATATGGTATAATTTGATATAGATAAAAACTATATATGATCAATGTTTAACCATTAATCTCATTAATATAATAATAATAATAATAATAATAATAATAATAATAATAATAATGTGAACATAAATATTTTTCTTCAAATAAAAATAAAAATTGTGTATACTAATTTATATTTATTAAATTATAACTATTATTGTTATTAATAATAAAATGAATTATTTTTAAAAAATTATCTCAGAACTTATTCAATAATGGCAAAGGCGTTTGTCTCACGGTGTCAAAATTATTTCGGAATTACTATCCCGAAAAATAGATATGGGAAATTTATTCCAAGAAATTCTTTTGAAAATTTATTTGACAAACATTTTATTATTCCTAGGAAATTTTATAATTTAATTTATTTATTTTAAAACTATATAAAATTTTATGGAGTCCACATTCTCATCCTTCAACATGAGAATAATTTTATGGAAATAATGGAAGTTATTTTGTTCCTTGAAATTTTTATATCTAGGAATTATTTTTTTTCCAATCTTGTAACAAACATAGGTATCCTCTTTTTATCCATATATTCCCAGAAATGTAATTCTTAAACTCGAAACAAACACCCCCAAAGTAAAAAAAAACATGTAAATCTTAAACTTGAAACAAACACCCCCAAAGTGAAAAAAGCATTATAAAGGTCAAAAGAAAAATATAATTTAAGTTAATAATAAAAATATTATTATTATTATTTTATTTTATTTTTAAAAGAATATATCAAAAGATATAAAAGATGGGATAAGACTAAGATTGATAAAGTGATAATTTGGGAATCCCAATTTATTGTGGATAAGCAGGGGTATGAGGGTCCCCAGAGGCGTGACCCATGTCAGAGGCAAAGAAGAATTGAAAATCAAATATACTAACAAATTTGTATATTGGTTTCCTTCTCTAAGAATTGAGTAATATGGAATGTTAATAGTCTAATTTTTACTAAACAATTAAGCCAAAGGGATCTAATGCTCCAAGGAACAATCTTAGGATCCTAGATAGCTGACAAAACAAAAGAAGAATCAGTTTCAAGCCAAATACTATTCCAACTGAAATTATAAGCAAAATCAATGACTTTAATAACCCCAAAAGCAGATAGATGAATAACAATTAAGCTGTCAAGAAACCCAAAACAAAGTCACCAGAGCATTTATGAACCAACTTCCACAAGAAGCCAAACTTGTGGAGAATGAGCATCCATGTTAGACTTTAGCCACCCATCAACCAGATACCTCCAAATGATTTCAACAATTCTATGAGCTTTAGAAGGATGCAACTTAACATTGAAGGTCTTAATGATTGTGAACTCATGGATATAAGACTCGGCCATCTTAGAAGTAATATTTCCTATGAAATCCACTTTGTCAAGAATTTGGTTGAGAACCATCTTCCAATGCGTTGTTCCATTACTGAATCTAACATGATTGCGGCCATCTATATGTTATTGGTAATATGGACAGCGAAAGCCTAGATGATAGTTTTGCAATGAAGACTTTGGTTCTTTTCACAAATACCCAGAATAATAACAATATTGGACACAAGAGGATCTTGATCATATTAAAACCAGTTTCATAAATGCAATGCGAAAGGATAATAAAAGAAAATATGGTTTGAAGATTCCTGATGAGACTTGCATAACTACCAAATGGGGAGATTGTTAGATCCACGATTTTATGATTGACAACAATTTTGATAAAATATGGTTCTTATCTAATGTTGAGCAACATGTCACAACATTTTGACCAACTGTCATGATAGGTTATGTTGTCATGTGTATCAGATAGATGTTGAGCCAAATGTCTTGACATCTTGGCCTATTGTACAACAGGTCTATTGTTTTTTTTCTTGACTGATTTAATTTGATTTTATGAGATCCTATTGGATATAACTCACTTATTTTCGCACGTCAAGCAAATTTTATTAGGAACAATGCAAATTTGATTCAGTTTCATTAAAAAGATCTTTGAGAATTTATAGGAAACTTTGAAGATTGGTTTCTATTTTTGTTGAAGATCTCGCAACTGATTTATATTAGAAAATTGGATTTGATTGAAGAGTCCAATCCTATTTTTCAAGAGTCTATAAAAAGGAATTGTTAAACCTAAAACAACAAGCATTCGAAAAAGGCATTCACATTGAAGAAACCATGGGTTCATAAGAGTTTAGGATTTTGAGATTCTTTTAGAGTTTTCGTGTTTTCTTTGTATGCCACTCGTGTATCTTCTCCGCCTTGTTCTTGTTCTTGTTCTTGTTCTTGTTCTTCTACACTTCGTTTTTATTTCTACGCGTCCTGTTGTTGTTCGTGTTACAAAGAGATGAAAAGTGAAGATGATGATGATTTGCAAAGGGAGTGAATTGGTGAAGATGAAGCGTAAAAGAGAGAGCAGAGGTTGAAGTTGAATGAAGATTTGCAGAGAGAATTCTGAGTGAGAAGTGATGAAAATAAATCGTGTGTATTTGAGAGTGAAGATGAGTGGGGTTATATAGGTTGATATGGTGGGAGAAAACGGTTAGATTGAGAAAATCTCGCCATTGAACTAGAACTTTCTCATTATGATCATAGAGGGCGGGGATTAAAGATTAGAGAGGTAGTTAAATTCTGTTATGGTGAATCAGTTAGAAGTTTGTGTTCTGCTAGTACTTTAGTTATGAGGTTAGGATTACTTAGCTGGAAAATGGATAAAGTGAAAATGGCTTTCTGGTTTAATTTTCTTTGCTTTTCTATTGTTTTCTTTGATTTATTTGTTATGTAGGTTATGTGCAGGGGTTGGCTACAAAGTTGAATCTGTGAGTTCAATAGGTTTTCTAATTGTTAGCCTAAGCTTGAATATTTTTTAATTTTCTCTTAAATGTTAATGATGAGTTGGATTTTCTTTTCCTTCGACTATGCACTGTGTTATTTTCCAGATTATATTGCCTTTAGAATATGTGTTTACACTGCTATGATGACATTTACATGGTTGAATGAACTTGAAAAATAGTTGTGGACTATATATATATATATATATATATGCTTTATTTGAACCACCTTCTGTTTGAACTGAACTTGCGCATCACCTTGAGCTTTTTTGCGTCTTTTATTTTGAGTTCCTCTTTGAACTGGATCTTAAGTGTTGCACTGAAATTTTCTTCCTGAATTTTTCTCTATGCACTTGAATCATATGCTCTATTATGTTATGAAAATATACCAGTACGTGTATTTGAATGTAGTTCACTGTCTTCTAAATTAGCTTAGAACTTGAGTGATAGTGTGCAGATTTGTTTGCCTTAATTTGAATTTTCAGACTGAAGTTTAATGTGGCCTTGCAATGGTTTTTCTTTTTAGGTCTGTTTTGAGTATATGTATCATGGTAATAGGCTATTTGGATTGAATTGAACTAATGTGGATTGTTTTTGTTCATGATTTTCTATTAAATAATGTAGGGCTGTCGTGATGCTATTGATCTTTCTTTTTCTGTTTCGTGTGTTTATATAGGTTTCCATATGGATTATTGAGAATTGGCACATGGATGAAGCATGTTTAGAAGTTCTTATATTCTCTTGAACATGAAGGGATCATAGAGGGATGAAGTGATGAAGTTAGAAGATGGAAAGAGGATGTAGACTTAAGAACTAGGTTCAGGACATGTTTCTAATCTTGTATTATAGCCTATACACCTTGAAATGTATCATGATATAACATATTTGCAAACTAATAAACTTTGATGGAATTTGGTTGAATATCATCGAATGAAACTTGTCCTTTTTTATTTGAACCCTTGTATCCATGAAAACTTGTTAACCTTGCTTGAACCATATTTGTGCAACCTTACAAGTTGGTGAAATTTATTTGACAACCTTGACTTCCATGTTTCAATTTAATCTTGGCTAGCCTTTCCAAATTTGAAGTCATTAGCATGAATTAGTAAGAAAATTATGAGAAACTTTGGTCAAAAAAATTGTTCGTATGGTTTGATCTTAATCCATAGTTATACTTGCTTCTTCCATAAGATCTTGTGAATCAATTAGCCTTGTATGCCATGCTTGATACTTGAAAATGCCACAAGAGTATATCCACAAGGAACTAGATCAACAATCAATCTTAATGCCATGTTTGAACCTTATTGTAAACCCTAATTGAATGCTTGGCCTTCATTTTATCAATACCTTGCACCCTAAGTCAAAACACTTGACCTTATCGCCTCATGCTTGAGGGATATGTACTGTTAGTCATAGTTTTGAAGGGTAGACGTTAACATATAGAAAATAAATTCAAGACATATTAATAGTCATGATTAATTGGTCTGGAACAAGGGAACAATAAACTTTATTCTCATTAATTGACTTTGTGTAGACAATGGGACACTTGACTATTAATTGACTTTGTGTAGACAATGGAACACTTGACTTAATGGCCATCAACCAACCTTAATGACATGTAGTTTTTGGAATCCTATTTATACTAGCAACCATTAAAGGAGAAAAGGAACAATTATACTCCATTCGTCCCATATTATAAGCAACTTTTACCTTTTTAAATTCATTGAATAATTAATATATCTGGTCTATAGATTCATTGAATAATTAATATATTTGGTCTATAGATTTATTAAATAATTAGTATATCTAATCTATATATAGACTTGATACATTAATTATTCAATGAATATGAAAATATGAAATTTGATTATAATATGGGACACGGTAGTATGATTGTAGGGTTATGATTCTATTGGCCATCGGTGATAGAGTTATCATTTAGTGTATTTTTTACATGTACACAATTTGATCTAAACTGTTGATCAAAATTCGATGTGGACCAAGAGGATGCTGATCTCTCGAGGTTGAACTGTTGGAGAGGATGGGGTGTACCTGTAATGTTATACACTCTGATGATGAAGTAAGTAAGAGCACAATGAGGCATAAGAGAGTATTAGGTTTCAGAGAGAGAATAATGAATACCTGGGCTTCACAAGTGTGAGGGTTTATATAATTTCCCCCTGGTGCTTGGTCATTGGTTCCTATTTTCGGGCCTAGATATTCGGGTCCACAAAAATAGGTAACTTCCAGGAGTTGGTCAAAACGGGCAGTCATGCTCGTAATTAGTCGTTGCTTCGAGCAAGAGGGGATTTGAGGGCAGACACGTTCTAGACATATCCTACTTATCTGCTTGATTCGTATCGAGCAAACTGGATGAAGTTGCCGACATGGGCGTAAGCCCGTTCGGGCGTGTTAGGTAATGCTGGAATTAGTCGATGTTGAGATTTATCGGTATTATCTAAGAGGCGAATTGGATTATTATGTTGTTTGGGCGGTTAAGTTGATAGTCGAGTAATTAGTCGGTTTAATCAGAGAAATAATATTATTATATTGGATTATTATTTAATTAATTGGTTGACTAAGTTGTAGAATATTATCGTATTAATTTATTAGAATAATATAAGACTATTTTATATGGGCTTAGTATATAAGTTATAATGGAGGTGTATGAAAGTAGGCCCATTAAGAGTTATAAGAGAATATGAGGTTTAGTGATATATAAAATATTAGGTTTTATTAGAAGAAAAAATAAGTATTTTGGAAGAGAGAAGGAGACTACGTGAGATTTTGTGAAAAGAAAAGTTGCGAGAGAATGGCAAAGAATGAGTAATAGTAGGAAGAATACGTAGAGCAATCGGAGGCCAAAAAATCGAACAAAATTAGAGTGACATTCAATCCAAGGTAAGGGTGGAGTTTAATCTCTATAACCAGGTATATGATAGACTGTATATGGGTTGGTTGTATGAATTTTCCATGAATTAATTGTTGTTTTCTTGTGTTGTGTTGATTTGGTGAAAATAATTGTTGTTGTGTTGATTGTTGCTATTGTATTGGTTGTGGATTGCAATATTGGTTGAATCGATTGATAATATTGATTGTGTAAGTATAAAAGTGTGTTGTTCTGTTATGAAAAATTTAAGATTGAAAACAATACGCCGAAGATAACTGGAATTGGATAAATTGCAGGAAACAACACTTAAGGAGATGCACCGAACGACACACCACGAGATATAGGAGTGCCGAACGACACTTGGGATGGTGATGATGGGGCTCTACCGAACAGGGTTGGTGAAGAGAGAGGAGTGCCGATCGGCACCCTTAGTGTAGGCACTTATTTTATTTTCCTCTTTCCTTTGCCACGTGTATTGTATGAAAGACATATGTGTAGACGTGTTATAATTTTTGTTATCTTCTCTTTCGCCTCAGTGTAGTATATTATGCCTTATGGAATTTTGTAGATTAATAATTTAACTCAAGATCACTTAATTTGATTGAGTAGAAGAGTAATCAAACACATGTAGTCTATTTGTAGACAATGTATCAATATCAGTAAGCAACAATTTTGGTAATTTTAGCAGATGTTAGGTAGCTGTAGAAAATAATGGAACATTGTAGTTAATGACAAGAATATAATTTAGTAGTAATTGTGAGTCAATTTCAGTGGATTGAATAAATAGAAACAATGGAATTAATAGTATATGAGGTCGATGAAAATAATATCGAATAGCCATGTTAGTAACTTAAGTGGTAAAATTAATTAACCGAATTAAGTGAAATTTATGAGTAGTTCGATATAGTAGTAGGTATTTTTGGTTGGAATTATGTCGAATAAGTTGATTTGCAGATGAAGTTGAATTGTTCAATGTATGGAATTGTATTGTTGTCTATTATTGTGATTGATTCGTTGTTGAATACGTTGTTTATCCTGAGATGATGTGAATTATTGTTGTTAATAAGTTGTTGTTAATACGTCAATGAAGTTGTAGGCCTATGGCCAACATTGAAGTGACGATGAGTACCTCTATTTAATGGTACAATGGTGATATAGGCTTGTGCCTTGCGATGTTAATTGCGATGTTAATTATGATGTTAATTGCAATATTAATTACGATATTAATTGCGATGTTAATGGTTGTTGTTGTGTGTGATGTTGCATTCATTGAGTCACACATATTTGCATACTGCGATGGCCGGATTGACAAATTGCGACGAAGGCTTATGCCTTGGCCTTGATGGAAAACACGATGATGATGAAGGCTTATTTCCTGGCCTTGATGGAAAATACGATGATGATGAAGTCTTATGTCTTGTTGATGCCTCATAATATGGCAGTTTTTACGATGGGAGTTCGCCCAATGGTACCACATGCTTATGCATTATATTGAGTTGTATAGTTGTGTCGCATTTGAAGTCGTGTTTTATAAGTTGTTATATTGATGTGTTGATTGATTAAAGTTGTTGTTGTTACTAAGCTATGATAAATTGAAGTGTATAACTGTTCTTGTGAAGTGGTGATATTTGTATGATTCGATCTAATATATTATTTATCATACATTTGTTTATATTGGTTGTATCTCACCCCTTCTGTTGTGATGTTGCCTCTACGTGGATAACGTGCAGGTAATGAAGGATGAAGAATTAGTTGTTGTTAGTCCAAGTCAGTTTAGTTGCTCTGATACGTAGCACTCGGGGTGACTGAATGTTATTTGTTTCTATGTTGTTGTTACTACTCTAGTTGTTGAATAATTATAAGTTGAAATCTGTTTTAGTTGAATAAAGTTGTAAATGATTTCTAAGTAGAAAGTTGTGATTCCGATGCGTAATTAATTAAAAAAGTTGCGAAGTTTTCATATGAATAAGTATGTTGTACATTGTTCACCCGAATGCTATGTATCTATGATAAATGCAATACATGTTGATTATTTTATGTTGAAATATGATGCCTCGAATACGTTGAAGGTTTTTAAATACTCTCATTTTTGTTATAATTTTGGGTAGAATTTAAATTACAATACTCGAAAAGCAATCAATCGACTTACGGAGTTAGAACAAATGGGCCAAAATCATTTGGACTGATTGAGATACGGATTGACCCATTCTAACAATGGACCAATCCAAGACACAATTTAGTCTAGAAAATTTACTTTTAATTTTAAGTGCTACAAATATTATTTAAAAAAGATGAGAACACAAATAATATATCATTGAGTTTAAATATTAAATAAAGATGTTAAATATTACTTAAGTCATTTACAATTGATTTTAATTTTAAGTGCTACAAATATTATTTAAAAAGGATGAGAACACAAATAATATATCATTGAGTTTAAATATTAAATAAAGATGTTAAATATTACTTAAATCGTTTACAATTGATTCTCACTCGTTTTCATAAATTAAATATGAATGTAAAAGTCATGCATTTTAGTGTTGCTCTAATATCCAACTACATGTATGACACCTATAAATAATAAATACAAAGTGATTATACATTCAAACATTTTATTATACTCTTATACCATGTATTTACATATAATATTTATCAAATGAATATTATTAAAAAATAATTTCATAAAAATAATAAAATTTTAATAATTTATGGGTAAATTATAAAGGATAAAATTTAAGTATAAATATTAAATATAATTTTTCAAATGTAATTTTACTATTTTCAAATAAAATATTACAAATATATAATTTTTCCTACACATTTAATTTTCTCATATTTTCACTCTCAAAATGATATTTAACAAACCTCTTATCATATTTTATTTAAGAATAATAAAAACAACAACTTTTCAGTTATAAATTATATTAGTTACCACTTTAAATTTCCTGATAAATATGGTCAATATTAATTACTCTCTCCACTCTTATTTATAAGTAAATTTTGACTTTTAAAATTAATTGAATAAACAATGTATTTAGACTATATATAAGTTAAATACATTAATTTTTGAAAGAACATAAAAAGTTAAAATTTGTTTATAAATAGAAACGGAAGAATATGTGTTTAGTTTATCTATCTTCTTTTATCATTATAATATTTTAAAAATACAAAATAGGTAAGAAATACTCTTTTATTGTTTTAACTATTGATCTTGGTTTTATCATATATATATATATATATATATATATATATATATATATATATATATATATATATAATTATTTCAAAACTCTCAATCAAAGCCTAAATGAAAACATTTTACTTAACCTTCTCAATCGGGATTAGAAACCCTACAAGCTACATAAAAACATTAACGCCTAACACAAATTATGATAAAACTCCTATTTTACAATACAAATCATATTTGAGATAAATATTTTAAAATAGATAGAAAAGAATAACGTTATATGTATTTTTTTTTTGAAAATCTTTATATTTTAAATATGCAAAAGAAAAAGAATAATTCAAGGTTACTTACTTAAAACAACTTGACTTGGGAAAATTATATCAAAAGCATACATGTCATTAACCCTCGCATCTCCATTCGAAAATACAGTTTTTCTATTTTAAAATATTTCAACTTTTAGATAAATTTATAGAATGAAGTTAAATTTATTTAGATTAAATAAATCACATATATATTTCAATCTTCTATCTCATTTGATTTTAAATATATATATATATATATATATATATATATATATATATATATATATGATAGATAAATAGTTCCCAATAATACATAAAAAAATGTGAGAAAATATTAATTAATAATCTACAATATACAATTTCTCTCACATAAATAAATGAATCTGAGAGAATATTATTTACTTTGGCAAGTTCAGATGTACACTTAACTTTTTGATGTTGATAAAGTGAGAGATTATGGCAGAGTTATGTTCCGTGCTTCTCATGATTTAAATATGTTATGTGTTTATAAAGTAAGAGATTGTGGCAAACTTATGTTGTGTGCTTCTCATTATTCAAATATGGAAAGCGAAGTTTCACATATAGCACACCCAAATATAACTTTCAGGATGATTCACATGTGCACATGAAACCCCGATATTTTAAAATCTAACTTTATATATTAAAATGTGCAAAGGGTGTCTTCGCATATGAATTCACAAGTGGTGAAGATCAGTGCTACTTAGTGACAAATCCAAACTAATAGGATAACTATTTGTCACAGATCAATACCTAAATAAGAGATTAAAACAAATCAAATTAACATCACTTAAAATATAAAAAAAAATGATTATAACGATTTTCTATTTATTTAAAATAATTATTTAAAATAATAAAAAAATGATTATAACTATTCTGTATTTATTTATTATAGTTATTTTATTCAATTATATTATAAATATCTAACTATTGCGTAAAAAACAAATATTTCAATAATTATGTTGTTTAAATATGGCTTATTTCATTCAATTATAATTAAATCTTATATTATATTTCAATAATTAATTAAATATTTTGGGAAATATGAAATTTTGATTTCATCCAACAAATGATTAATCGACACTTATTTAAATAAATGACTATGATTATAGTATGAAGTAAAAGCAAATAAAATAAAATTATAAGGAGTATAAACAGAGAAAAAGTCTCTCTTACGCAAAAACCTGAACGTATTTACTTCTCTTCTCTACATTTACTTCGACTTCTCTTCTCGACATTTTCTTCAATCAAATCCTTTCCATTTTCCAACTCCACCATATCATTCAATACATTCATTAACCTCAATATAAAGTTAATAGGATTAATATTCTTAAAATAAATTATTTCACCTAAATGTTGCTTGTTATATATTACACTACACCATTGCTCGCTTGATTTCACTTAAATATTACTCCATTTTAAGTGTAATTAGCATCAACAGATATATAGAGAACAATGTAAAAACAACATGCAGAGTTTCTGCGGTTTGGCTCCCACCATAAAGAGACCTAAGTTTTGAAGGTCAGCACGTAGAGCAAGTTTAATAACAACTTTAAACTCCATGTCCCTCCTGCATAAAATAATTTAATCAAATAAAATTAAAATAAAATAAATAGACACAACTTAAACATGAAAATCAATTATCAAGGTCTCTTACTACCATCATAAATTGAAAGTCTATTTCTCGGGCGATAAACTAATATAAACAATCTAACCAAAAGTAGCACCAAATTATTGAGTCCAACAAATTACTATTAAGTAGGATTCTCAACCAAGTTTTCCAACTTGTATCTTTCATCAGCAACACTCAATATCCTTATTGCCAATAGCCCATCAACACTCAATATCTTCCCTGCCAATAGCTCAACATTTGTTGCATTAAAAATAGCAACACTGACAATAGGACGCCTCTTGGCATCTACACACCCAAAAATCATTATTTGCCAATAGCTCAACATTTGTTGCATTAAAATAGCAAACCGACAATAAGACACCTCTTGGCATCTACACACCCAAAATCATTATTTTTAGTAAGAAATTGATAGATAAATCATAATTATTTGTAACAAATGATAGATGTGTATCATATATTTATTATTTTATTTTTATTTTGCATTAATGAAATTTCGGTCCATTTTTGTTTTGCATTAATGAAATTCCAATCAGTATTTATAATACGTGAGTTTATATTTAAAATCAAAGTTTATCCACAAGAAGATTTCGTGATATACCAAGAGCTAAAAATTGAAAGGTTTTACATTGAAAGTAACCAAATAATTAATACTTTGTTTTGCATTAAAGAAATTTCGATCATTATTTATAACCCGTGAGTTTTCATTTAAAAGCAAAGTTTATTAAATAATATTATTTTAGTGAGATAAAAAACACAAACTTTGGCCATTTAAAGAAAATGCACTTTTAAATTTTTCCAAAACATACAATTTTCTTATATATATATGATAGATAAATAGTTATCAATAACACATTAAAAAAATGTGAGAAAATATCAATGATTAATCTACCATATAAAAATGTTTAAAAAAAGTAGGAAATTTCTTTCCACACCCAGTAGTCTTTTTTAGGCCTATTGGTGAATTATGCAGAAAAGCAAATGGAAGAGTTTAGTGTAGAATCTATTTTTTGGTTTCTTTTGTTATGTTACCTCCATAGGGCACTCACTCACACAATTTAATTATATTTAATTATTTATCACAGTGAGAGAATATTATTTACTTTGGCAAGTGGTTGGTGCTATTTAAATTTACTGTGAAAGAATCTTTCTGCTCCATTAGCATTCCTTTTCCCTGTTCATTCATTCATTCAGATGTACACTTAACTTTTCGATATTGATAAAGTGAGAGATTGTGGAAGACTTATGTTCTATGCTTCTCATTATTCAAATATGTTATGTGTTTATAAGTGAGAGATCGTGGCAAACTTATGTTCTATGCTTCTCATTATTCAAAGATTTGTTGCATTAAAAATAGCAACGCTGACAATAGTACACCTCTTGACATCTACACACCCAAAAATCATTATTTTTAGTAAGAAATAGATAGATAAATCATAATTATTTGTAACAAACAGATAGATGTGTATCATATATTTATTATTTTGTTTTTATTTTGCATTAATGAAATTTCGGTCAATTTTTGTTTTGCATTAATGAAATTCCAATAAGTATTTATAATACGTGAGTTTATATTTAAAGTCAAAGTTTATCCATAAGAAGATTTTGTGATATACCAAGAGCTAAAAATTGAAAGGTTTTACATTGAAAGTAACCAAATAATTAATACTTTGTTTTGCATTAAAGAAATTTCGATCATTATTTATAACCCGTGAGTTTTCATTTAAAAGCAAAGTTTATTAAATACAATTATTTTAGTGAGATAAAAAAAACAAACTTTGGCAATTTAAAGAAAATGCACTTTTAAAGTTTTCCAAAACATACTATTTTCTTTATATATATATATATATATATATATATATATATATATATATATGATAGATAAATAGTTATCAATAATACATTAAAAAAATGTGAGAAAATATTAATTATTAATCTACCATATAAAATGTTTAAAAAGTAGGAAATTTCTTCCGCACCAGAGTCTTTTAGGCCAAGAGTCTTTTTAGTCCTATTGGTGAATTATGCAGAAAAGCAAATGGAAGAGTTTAGTGTAGAATCTATTTTTGGTTTTTTGTTATATTTACTCCATAGGTAACTCACTCACACAATTTAATTATAGAGATTGTGATAGACTTATGTTCTATGCTTCTCATTATTAAAATATGTTATGTGTTTATAAGTGAGAGATTGTGGCAAACTTATGTTCTGCTTCTCATTATTCAAATATGGAAATGGAAGTTTCACATGGAGCACACCGAATATAACTTTCGGGATGATTCACATGTGCACATGCGAAACCCCTCAATATTTTAAAATCTAACGCTTAAATATTAAACGCGTAAAAGGGTGTCTTCGCATATGCGAATTCACAAGTGGGGAAAATCACCGCTACTTAGACAAAAATCCCCCAAAAATGCCAATTATACACTATACATATTATTATTAATATTTTGGTTTTCATGAAAATCATCGCTACTCTGAAAATTCCCAAAAATATCAATTATACACTATACACGTTAATATATAACAATAATTTAAGTAATATTTTCACAGATCAATACCTAAATAAGAGATTAAACCAAATCAAATTAAGATCACTTAAAATATACAAAAAAATGATTATAATGATTCTCTATTTATTTAAAATAATTATTTAAAATAATTAAAAAAATGATTATAACTATTCTCTATATATTTAATATTGTTATTTTATTCAATTATATTATAAATATCTAACTATTGCGTAAAAAACAAATATTTTAGTAATTATGTTGATTAAATATGGCTTATTTCATTCAATTATATTTAAATCTTATATTATATTTCAATAATTAATTAAATATTTTAGGAAATATGAAATTTTGATTTCATCCAACAAATGATTAATCGACACTTATTTAAATAAAATGACTATGATTATAGTATGAAGTAAAAGCAAATAAAATAAAATTATAAGGAGTATAAACAGAGAAAAACTCTCTCTTACGCGAAAACCTGAACGTATTTACTTCTCTTCTCTACATTTACTTCAACTTCTCTTCTCGACATTTACTTCAATCAAATCCTTTCCATTTCCCAAGTCCACCCTATCATTCAATTTATTCATTAACCTCAATATAAAGTTAATAGGATTAATATTCTTAAAATAAATTATTTCACCTAAATGTTGCTGGTTATATATTACACTACACCATTGCTACTACTGTTTCTTGATTTCACTTAAATATTACACCATTTGAAGTGTAATTAGCATCAACAGACATAGACAGCAGCAATGTCAAGAACAACATGCAGAGTTTCCTGTCAGTTTGGCTCCCCACCATAAAGAGACCTAAGTTTTGAAGGTCAGCACGTAGAGCAAGTTTAATAACAACTTTAAACTCCATGTCCCTCCTGCATAAAATAATTTAATCAAATAAAATTAAAATAAAATAAATAGACACAACTTAAACATGAAAATCAATTATCAAGGTCTCTTACTACCATCATAAATTGAAGTCTCTTTTCAGCGATAAACTAACATAAACATCATAAATAAAAGTAGCACCAAATTATTGAGTCCAACAAATTTAGGATTCCCAACCAAGTTTTCTAACTTGTATCTTTCATCGGCAACACTCAATATCCTTACTGCCAATAGCCCAACAACACTCAATATCTTCCCTGCCAATAGCCCAACAACACTCAATATCTTCCCTGCCAATAGCTCAAAGATTTGTTGCATCAAAATAGCACCGACAACAGACACATCTATTTGTAAGAAATAGATAGATGTGTATCATATATTTATTATTTTGTTTTATTTTGCATTAATGAAATTTTGGTCAATTTTTCTTTTGCATTAATGAAATTCCAATCAGTATTTAAAATAGTGAGGTTATATTTAAAATCAAAGTTTATCCATAGAAGATTTCGTGATATACCAAGAGCTAAAAATTGAAAGGTTTTACATTGAAAGTAACCAGATAATTATTACTTTGTTTTGCATTAAAGAAATATCGATCATTATTTATAACCCGTGAGTTTACATTTAAAAGCAAAGTTTATTAAATAATATTTTTTTAGTGAGATAAAAAAAACAAACTTTGGCCATTTAAAGAAAATGCACTTTTAAATTTTTCCAAAACATACTATTTTCTATATATATATATATATATATGATAGATAAATAGTTACCAATAATACATTAAAAAAATGTGAGAAATTATTAATTATTAATCTACCATATAAAAATGTTAAAAAAAACAGGAAATTTCTTCCCACACCTAGTAGTCTTTTTTAGCCTCATGGTGAATAATGCGAAAAGCAAATGAGAGAATATTATTTACTTTGGCAAGTGGTTGGTGCTATTTGAATTTATTGTGAAAGAATCTTTCCGCTCCATTAGGTTTCTTTTCCTGCTCATTCATTCGATGAACACTAAAATTTTGATGTTGATAAAGTGAGAGATTGTGCACTTATGTTCTGCTTCTCATTATTCAAAATGTTATGTGTTTATAAAACGAGAGATTGTGGCAAACTTATGTTCGTGCTTCTAATTATTCAAATATGGAAAGGAAGTTTCATGTAGCACAACCAATATAACTTTCGAATGATTCACATGTGCATATGCGAAACACCCTTAATATTTTAAAATCTAACGCTTAAATATTAAACGCGTAAAGGGTTTCTTCATATGCGAATAAGTGGTGAAAATCACCGCTACTAAGACAAAAATCCCCAAAAATGCTAATTATACACTATACATATTATTATTAATATTTTAGGTTTTCGGTGAAAATCACCGCTGAGAAATCCCAAAAATATCAATTATACACTATACACTTTAATATATAACAAAAATTTAAGTAATATAAAAACAAATAGGATAAATATTTGTACAGATCAATACCTAAATAAGAGATTAAACCAAATCAAATTAAGATCCACTTAAAATATAAAAAAATGATTATAACGATTCTCTATTTATTTAAAATAATTATGTAAAATAATTAAAAAATGATTATAACTATTCTCTATTTATTTAATATAGTTATTTTATTCAATTATATTATAAATATCTAATTATTGCGTAAAAACAAATATTTTAATAATTATGTTGTTTAAATATGGCTTTTTCATTCAATTATAATTAAATCTTATATAATATTTCAATAGTTAATTAAATATTGTGGAAATATGAAATTTTGATTTCATCCAACAAATGATTAATCGAAACTTATTCAAAGAAAATGACTATGATTATACTATGAAGTAAAAGCAAATAAAATAAAATTATAAGGAGTATATACAGAGAAAACCTCTATCTTGCGATAACTTGAACGGATTTACTTTCTTCTCAACATTTACTTCAACTTCTCTTCTCGACATTTACTTTAATCAAATCCTTTCCATTTCCTAACTCCACCCTATCATTCAATTCATTCATTAACCTCAATATAAAGTTAATAGGATTAATATTCTTAAAATAAATTATTTCACCTAAATGTTGCTTGTGATATATTACACTACACCATTGCTACTACGTTTTGATTTCACTTAAATATTACAACATTTTAAGTGTAATTAGCACCAATAGACCTAGATAGCGTAACAATGTCAAGAACAACATGCGAGTTTCTTGTCACTTCTCCCTCCAAAGAGACACAAGTTTTGAAGGTCAAGACGTAGAGCAAGTTTAATAAGAACTTTAAACTTCATGTCCCTCCTGCATAAAATAATTTAATCAAACAAAATTAAAATAAAATAAATAGACACAACTTAAACATGAAAATCAATTATCAAGGTCTCTTACTACCATCACAAATTGGAAGTCTCTTTCCCTATAAACTAACATAAACAACATAACAAAAGTAGCACCATATTATTGAGTCCAACAAATTTAGGATTCCTAACCAAGTTTTCTAACTTGTATGTTTAGTCCAACACACAATATCCTTATCGCCAATAGCCCAGCAACACTCAATATCTTCCCTGCCAATAGCTCAACATTTGTTGCATTAAAAGTAGAAACACTGACAATAGGACACCTCTTGGCATCTACACACCCAAAAATCATAATTTTTTGTAAGTAATAGATAGATAAATCATACTTATTTGTAAGAAATGTATATGTGTATCATATATTTATTATTTTGTTTTTATTTTGCATTAATGAAATTTCGGTCAATTTTTGTTTTGCATTAATGAAATTCCAATCAGTATTTATAATACATGAGGTTATATTTAAAATCAAAGTGTTACATTGAAAGTAACCAAATAATTATTACTTTGTTTTGCATTAAAGAAATCTCGATCATTATTTATAACCCGTGAGTTTACATTTAAAAGCAAAGTTTATTAAATGATAATTTTAGTGAGATAAAAACAAACTTTGGCCATTTAAAGAAAATGATTTTTTTAAAATTTTCCAAAACATACTATTTTCTTATATATATGATAGATAAATAGTTACCAATAATACATAAAAAAATGTGAGAAAATATTAATTATTAATCTACCATAAAAATGTTATAAAATATTAATTATTAATCTACCATATAGAAATGTTAAAAAATAGGAAATTTTTTCCACACCCAATAGTCTTTTTAGGCCTATTATAATTATGTAAAAGCAAATGGAAGAGTTTAGTGTAGAATCTATTTTTTGGTTTCTTTTGTTATATTACCTCCTTAGGTCACTCACTCACACAATTTAATTATTTATCACAATTTAATTATTTATTTTGACACAAGAGTAATAGCTGAGAGAAAATTATTTACTTTTGCGAGTGGTTGGTGCTATTTGAATTTATTGTGAAAGAATCTTTCTGCTTTATTAGGGTTCTTTTTCCTTGTTCATTCATTCATTCAGATGTACACTTAACTTTTCGATGTTGATGAAGTGAGAGATTGTGGTAGACTTATGTCTGTGCTTCTCATTATTCAAATATGTTATGTGTTTATAAAGTGAGAGATTGTGACAAACTTATGTTCTGTGCTTCTCATTATTCAAATATGGAAAGGGAAGTTTCACATGTAGCACACCCGAAAATAACTTTCGTGGATGATTCACATATGCACATGCGAAACACACTCAATATTTTAAAATCTAACGATTAAATATTAAAACATGCAAAAGGGTGTCTTCGCATATGCGAATTCACAAGTGGTGAAAATCACCGCTACTTAGACAAAAATCCCAAAAAATGCCAATTATACACTATACATATTATTATTAATATTTTTGGGTTTTCAGTGGTGAAAATCACCGCTACTTAGTGAGAAATCCCCAAAAAAATATCAATTATACACTATACACGTTAATATATAACAAACATTTAAATAATATAAAAACAAATAGGATAAATATTTGTCAGAGATCAATACCTAAATAAGAGATTAAACCAAATCAAACTAAGATCTACTTAAAATATACAAAAAAATGATTATAACGATTCTCTATTTATTTAAAATAATTATAAAATGATTATAACTATTTTCTATTTATTTAATATAGTTATTTTATTCAATTATATTATAAATATCTAACTATTGGGTAAAAAACAAATATTTTATTAATTATGTTATTTAAATATGGCTTATTTCATTCAATTATAATTAAATCTTATATTATATTTAATGACTATGATTATAGTATGAAGTAAAAGCAAATAAAACCTAAATGTATTTACTTCTCTTCATTTGTGAGGAGTTAGGGATCGAACCTGTCCTCTCATATACGCTGTTACCTTACCAACCGAGACAACCTCGCATTTGTGTTAGCAACATGAAACAAATAGATTATAAGTTAAACAAGATTTTTGAAATTATTTAAAACGAAGAAAACGCTGGTCATCTTTCTTTTTGAACACGTATTTTTACCTACGGCTCGGTTCGTTGTTAAAGTCTATAGTGACGGATTTTTCTGTCACTACAACACCTGCAAGTTTCAAAAATCCAAAAAACATAATATAAATTAGAGGTAAGGCCATGGTTCGATTGGAAATTTGCTCATGAGTATGATGGTGGTCATCGTTTTGCCTAATTTTTCCTAAAACACAAAGCCTAATTTGAACTTCAAACCCTAGCCATGGAAACTTCTTATACAGATTGAAACTTAAATCAAGCTATACAGAAAGCTTTGAAACTTCATTAGAAACACAAATATGCAATCAAAATATGTTAAATATGAGTGTATGCACGAAACCAATTTCAAGTTTCTTGAAGCAAATCGTGAATTGGATGTCTTGGTTCTGAAGGTGTTGCTGGCTTGTGAGTATGTGGAATGATTCAGAGGATCACCAGGAAGCGATTGAATGGCATGGATCAAGCAAAACTTATCTGCCAATTGCTTGAAGCTCATGCTTTTTGAAGCTAGGTTAGGGTTCTTGAGGCATGTTAGGATTAAGTCTTAGTCTGTACTTCTTCAGTATGTCAAATAGTTTTCGCAAATGATCGAGATGTTCTTATTCAGTTTGTGATTGAGCTATAATGTTGTCGATTTAGACCTCTATATCGTGATGAATCATATCATGGAATAAAGCTACCATGGCACGTTGATATGTGGCGCCAACGCTTCATCCGAACGGCATGACTTTGTAATGTAATGTGCCCCAATCGTAAGGAAAGTAGTCTTTCCCATGTTTTCGGAGCCATTTTGATCCGATTGTAACGGAGAAACCATCCATGAAGGAGAAAACTTTGTTGAGCTGTTAATCAACCAGACATCAATATGTGGAAGTGAAATCGTTTCTGACTTGCTTTGTTTAGATCTCGTAGTCACACACATACAAACTTTTCCATCCTTCTTAGGAATGGGCACCACGCTCGCAACCCACTGTGGATAAGAAGTAACAAATAGGAAACCGACATTGAACCGCTAATAACTTCGGCTTTGATTTTCTCTGACATCTCAGACGATATGATAAACCTTCTACTTAATAGGAGAAAACCTTCTTCGGTTTCTGTGAGTCTGTACCACAATGTTAATGTCTATCCTCGCATGTCTTCGTAGGACCGGCAAAAATCTCATATAATCTCGCAGATCCGGGCCAATCTCTCTTTGCCATTGCTCTCAAGACTGCCCTATCTTGATTTCCTTTATGTCTTTGTCAAGATTTAGATTCACAACCCTCAATCGCTCCTCGTGTGGTGGGGAGTAACCTGCTCTTCCCTGTAGTAGAGCCCGACTGTTCTCCTGGCACTTCACAATCTTCCTCACCTTCGCCTTCTGGCTTGGTAGATCGATTATCAAAGTCATATTTAGTAATAAAGTAGAATATTTATCAGATTCAGAGGAATCAGAGTGTATCATGGGTGTATGTAAGAACACATAGCTTTTTGAAAGGGTGATAAAGCAAAAGAAAGATAAAGAGCATATTTGAATGCAAAAGTCCAATGATTTATTGAATGAAAATATGCTAATGACAAATAATAACCCTCGATAACGGAATGGTGCCTCAAGCAAGGCACTAGGATTAAAATTTATTGTTCAAAGCGTAAAAAGAAAAAGCATAATGTAAAAGCAATTACTCCCCGCTTAAAGGAGATTGGTATAACATCTTCGGCCTTCCAATTGTTGAGTCCGTCGTCTAGAGTCAAGATCCAATTGTTGATGTGCTTCTTTCCATCATCGCCTTCTATATAGCATGGACTCCACTTTTCAAGACAAAATTTGACAAAATTTGTCCTCCTACTTCAAGACAATTCACATCTCCATACTTATGATCACAAGGTCAATTGCATAAACCTCTCCTAAGCAATCAATCCAAATTAGGTTTTGCCTCTCAAGCCAAATGGATTTCCAAAGGTCTCTATGGTCATACACTCACTATACTTCAAGGGATCACCATGTCAAGTTTCAAGCCTTACAAGTCAAATTTGCTCATCCAATCGTCAGATGGTCGAAATCACCGTGGTTGACTGAAAGCCAATTATGGTCAATATATAGTCAAACTTCATAATTTTTGGTCAACACCAATATTTTGAATAATATCTCATATTTGATCAAGGGTCGACCATGATTCATCAAGAAAAGTCAAGATCATCAAAGTCAAAGTTTCTAAATTAGGCCTTTTCGTGCAAAAGTCAACAAAACATTGAATGTATATAACTTTCACATACTTTATCTAAAATTCTTCCACCAAAGCTCATTTTTAAAGATAATTCAATTCTACAACTTCATGTCTCACAAACTTTGGCAAAAAATGCTTCATTGGAAGTTATGGATCAAAACATTACAGTCCTTTTAAAGTCAACAAAAGTCATCTTTTAAAGAAGTGGCATTAATATGGAAACTACAATGAAGATGAACAAAAGATGTTTGTAGGATATCTTCGATATTTCAAATAAGTCCAAGAACACCCAAAAAATTTGAAAATTGAGCAAGATACAAATTGTGCAAATTTGACATTTTTGAGGAGGTGTACAAGAGAAATACTGAAAAACAAAATTTCTTCTAAAACGGGCCTAACTTTTCTTGGTTCAAACTTGTTTTATCCTAATTAGAACTCTCCAAGCCTACACACGCTTTTTTATCTTTATCTTTTATTTATTTGATTTAATTCACTTAAAACCAATTTAATTAAAAATAAAAGATATAAAATCAAACATTAAGTGCAAGGTTGATTTTTTTATCATTCTGAGGACCAAA
>CM038792.1:209580324-209642727 GCA_021764765.1 Vicia sativa | reverse complement strand
TAAGGATGGAAAAGCCCATCAAACAAACTCCAGGAGATTCGCGCCCGATGCTCATAAAGATCAGGCTGGGAGTCGAAAGGTTGTTGCGTTGCAAATTCATCGAGAACCACAAGGTATGTCGAATGGTTAGCAAATATAGTACACATTATTAAGAAAATGGTTCTGCGAGAATATGCATAGGCTGTAGGGTTGAATCTTGCAACCCCAAAGATCAATACTCTATGCGTGGCGAGAATGTTAATAGACTACGCTGCGAGGATTCGAATACCTAAGTATCTAGATGGATATTGGTTATAATCGGTTTTATTCTTTGAAGAAGATGTTGCTGAGGCGACATTTAGTTCTTCGTGAGCCTTAGGCACCTATGAATGGGTGGTGATGCCTTTTGGTTTAAAAAATGCTGGGGCAACTTGCCAAGAGCAATGATTCCATTTTCCATGATTTTATTGAGACATTTATGCATGTATATTGATGATATAGTCATTAAATCTGTCTACGAAACCCATTTGCATCATTTGAGCCGATCATTCGAGAAAGAATGAAAACATAGCTTAAAATGAACCCCCAAATGTGCATTTTATGCGGGTGGAGATTTCACAGGCTTTGTGGTTCATAAGAAAGGATAGAAATCAACGAGAATAAGACCAAAACCATCATGGAAACTAAAGCACCCACATGAAAAGGGCTGATCTCTTTGAGGAAGATTAACTTTCTCGGAAGATTCATTTCGAATCTAGTGGAAGGACTCAGCTTTCTCCCACTACTTAACCAAAGAGGCCAGCCTTGAGTGGGCAAAGCACATCAGGAGCCTTTGACAAGATTAAGGATATCTTTCTCGACCTCATCTTGTCTCACCTTGTAGGGAAAGCCCGTGAGTTGTACATATTTGCCACAGATTTACTATGGGTAGTATGTTAGCACAAGAAGATAGTAATGGTGAGAAGGGCCATATATTATTTAAGTAGGGTGTTGAGCGATGCGAAACTAGATATAGAAACATAGAAAGTTGTGTCTTTGTTTATACCTTTTCTTGTATGAAACTTAAGTATTATATAAAACTATTGATGTTTTATGTTTAGGTCTCGTTTCGATGTTATCAAACACATGCTTTCAAAACCAATAATGCATAGCGAGTTGGTAAATGGGCTCTAGCCTTGACGGAATATTCTTTGACTTTCATGCCTTTAAGAGTGTGAAAGGTCAAGTAATTTTGATTTCATTGTGGACCATTCACGGTGACTTTGTCATGGGTTGCGTGAAATGCAACCTTGGAATTATATTTTTGATGGTTCGACCGAGGAGGCGATGGTGTTGGAGTTCTCATAATTTCTCTGAAGGAATTCCAACAAAATTCAAGTATAAGTTAGATGGCCCTCGTTGCTCGAACAACGAGACTCTGGCCTCATTGTTGGACTTGAAGCTTTGTTGGAATTGATTGGGGACATGAGTCGAAATTAAAGGTGATTCGAGTTAGTGGTGTGAGATAACAAAGATATAAATGCATAAAGGAAAATCTGATGTACTTTGTCATAGTTAATAGGCTACTCAAGAAATTCGAATACATGGACATTGACATATACCGAATGAAAATCAAGAAGCAAATGACTTAACCGATTGGCCGGTGAAAGTGTGCGCCAAAACTTTGATTTAGTGAGAAATAAGAGGTAGGGTCATGGCTACTAGACTCAGTACCATCAGTTGGAAAATATTAAATTAGGTTGTGGTGATAAAGATGGATTAGGTATTAATATAAATACCTTATCGAACCTGAGGCCAGCGAGAATCCTTTAGTAAGCGTATTTAGAAAATCAACTTTAAGTGTTGTGGAAAATAAAATATGAGACATTATCATATGTCATATGGGAAATGAATTGTTCAAAAGACCCAAGGGCGTATTACTTAAATGCTTAGAAAGTGAGCATATTTAGCATTATCGAAGTCCAATGGGGCATATGGGGCACATCAGCGAGCCATAAAATGAAATGGTTGCTATTTTGATATGGGATGTCTTGGCCGGTATGCTCAAAGTTGTATAGATTTTGCTAAAGGGTGTGAAGAATGCGAGAAACATGCGAGGATTCAACATGCTCTGCCAGTGAGTTGCATTCGATCATTAAACCATATTAGAGGATGGGCATTAGATTTAATAGGATAAATCAATCCTGCTTCATCCAAAGGTGAAATATATCTTGGTGGGAATAGACTACTTTACCAGTGGATCGAGCAATACCGTTAATATTTGTAGATCAAGAAATTTTATTGAATGCATACATAAACAAATTATCTATGGGTTCAAATTGCGGAGAGCATCACCAGAGACCAAGGTTACGTGTTTCACCAAGTAAAAAGATGCAAGAATTTGCCCAAGAAATGGGGTTTAAATTGCTAACATCAACACCGTACTATGCTCCGACAAATGGTCGGTCGAAGCGACCAATAAAGTAATAATAGGTTTGATAAAGAAACATGTTGGTAAAAACCAAGAAATTGGCATAAGTTTTAGACCAAATACTATGGGCACGTAGAACATCTCCAAGGAGCTACCAACACCTTTCCACTAACATTTGGTCATGATGCGGTCTTACCGATGAGATTCATCTCTGATCAGTTCGAATTCAAAGACAAAATGAAATCCCATCTTCTTTATATTGGGAAATGATGATGAATGAGTTAGTTGAATTGGATGAAGTTAGGTTGCATGCATTGGAAATCTGATGAGGCAAAAGGAAAGAGTAGCCGAGGGCATATAACAAAAGGTGAAAAGGTAAAACATTGATACTAATGCTTAGTTTGGAAAGTTATATTGCCGTGGACAAGAAGAATAAAGCATTTGAAGTGGTCACCTCGTTGGGAAGGACCTTTTGAATAGTAAAACATTTTCAAACAATGCATATGAGATTGAAGAGTAAATGATAATAAAATGAATCTTAAGGAAATAATGGATATTTAAAGAGTATAAACGCCTGGGAGATTCGAATAATAATAAGCGTGTCGAGTATAGTGAAGTTATGCCAAAATGGTAAATTAAAATTGCCAAAAATGGCATTGTTTGGGTGTCTGATTAAAAGTCAAATTAATATTCCAAGCAAAATAAGCAGACAATCTTTAGAAATGAGTATTGTTCCTTGTCGATCGAAAATACTCCGATAAGACTCGAGCCTTTGTTGGTGGGCGCTTGCTCCTTCTAGGATAGCGACTTCACCCTTAAATTCTTTCATTTTCTTAGTCTGCAGTCCTTTATTAAGGGGCTCTTGAATCGATGCCAAAGTGTTGGTTTCATATGCCATCTGTTGTTGTTGGGCCTCCTTAATTTTACTTTGAAGTTCTTGAATCTGTTTCTCCCGGAGAAGAATGGATTGAGCTCGAAGCTCATAATCGACTTTAGCTTGCTTGATATGCATGGCGTGCTCTTCACTTCTTTAGAAAGCTTGAGCATGCTCATAGCGGCGTCCATTGCAGCTCGCTTCTCTTGAACTTTATTGGTGGCAGTTCATCTTGGAGGAGACACCCAGTCCGTTGTCTATCAAAAGATTGAAGTTGAGCAGGATGGTGCTAACTTCCAAGAGCGAGCGGTGAGGTCGACTTGATTAAGAAGTCCCTTCATAATAAAGCGTTGTACTATCTTTCTTGAGTACTTGAATAGATCCACATCAAGGATTGTCTACCTAATCTTGTGAAGAGTACAACCCTATCATCGAGGCGTTGAATCGTTAGTCAAACCAGCTGACCTTAGGAAGAGGGTGTCTCTAGCAGCAACCACATACCAATAGGGTCGTTTAGTTTTAGAGGGCTAACTCCTCTTGATTTGTTTGACAACAGGAAGATTCGGGAAGTTCCATCACCGTGGAGTAACATCCATTTCGACTTCATTGGCTCATTGGTGGGAACAATCACACCGTTATTTTCCTCATCATCATCTTAGTCATCACCAACGGGTCCACCGCCGATGTCACCATCTTCATTCTTGGGAGCTTGGGACTCAGTTCCTTCCTCGAGATCACCTTGAGCCTCTTCTCCTCTTTCGTCCTTAGATCCTTCCTCACTAGAATCTTGGCTCTCTTGAGAAGGCCAAGCCTCTTCTTCACCTTGGGTGACCTTTTTCACTTTGAGGTCTTGAGAGGAGATTTTGGATGAGAAATCTCTGGAGGCACTACGCAAAATCTTGGCGTTGTTTTAGTTTGTCTCTTTGAGAGAGGTGAAGTGCCTTGGTCTTCAGTTGCTGGGAGCTCGGTCGGAACCGCCATATTGGAGGATCCTTTGTTACGCAGTTACTTGAATCCCCATGGGGAGAAGAATGGATTGGGGCGGTGCTTTGGATGGAGGTCGAGTGGTAAATGGAGTTGAATCATCCTACAGAATAAGAAGATTAGAAACTTGCACTAAGGTGCGAATAACTATCTTTGATATAAAAAATTTGAATTCAATTCACACATGTGGATTATGCGAAGAGATATTGTTGTCTATGTTCCAACTTTCTCGTTGGAGGTCGAAGGTGGATTTTGGATTTTGGTAAGGGAGGTGACATCCACGGAATCAAGTCGAGGCGTTAGTGTTCTTTGAAACATCTTTCTTCGCTTTTCTTCAAAGCCGTTGGGAACTTCCCCGACCTTGGGATCTTTCAGTGGTACTAGGCTTTTCGCTTCTTTGGAGTGGTTGGTGGGAGTTTATTAGTGCGAAAGGTGCAAACATAAGATTAGACTTGATCATAAAATTCAAGTCGATCGAGAAATACCAAAATAAGCTGATTCGTTTGGGTCGAACAATTGTTGGAGTTGGAGAAATTGTTGGAGTTGGAGGCGATGGTTGTTGTTGTTGTTGTTGTTGTCTCGGGGTAATTGTTGGAACTTTTGGGGCACATTGTCATTAGTTTCGATAGTTGGTTTGAGACTACTTCCTTCCTTGGTCTTGACCTTAACATCTTTATTCTAATGGTGAAAATCGAAACAATTAAGGCGAAATGTTAAAATAAAGTAAAAATTATTTGGGGATTTCCCGTGCACTGCGCGCCTTCATTGAAAGAATCGACATAGCGGAAAGGTCATAGCGAAGATGCCACAGGAAATTATGGAGCCGATGTCGAGCCCGTGTCACAGGTCTCGGATGGCTGGTTTCCTTTGAGATTTGTATTTGAACATCTCTTTGCAAGTCAACCACCAGGGTATGGAAACCAAGCGAGCCACTCACGAGGTAGGTAATCTAGGAAACTTAGGTGGATGCATTTCGAGTGCCAACTATACATCCTCGGGTGGCGACCAGAAGGGAGTACGAACTTAGAGACTTTTCTTTAAATTTTTTCCTTCAAGGTTTGGGACTTTCGATATCTGATGGTTTGCAAGCGTGTGGGATCATAAGTTGTTTCAAAGTAATTACAGCTTTAATCTCTTGAGCATGAGTGAACATACCTTTCTTTTGTGTACACACACCGAGCCTTGTTGTTAGTTTCTTTTGGATGGTGAGGTATCAAACATATAGGCGGTAGAATTTAGTCCACAATCCGGAAAACCCTTTGATGAAAAATGAGTTGGTTCAAAGAAATTAATTGACTAGGCAAACTCTTGATATTGTTCTGCTGCGGTTTAGCTTCTACGGCCTTGAAAGTTCGGCCGAAGGTAATAAGCGCTTTGGGTTTGAAAAAGGGGTTCGGGAATTAGCGAGCATAAAGCAGAATTGTCTTGAAGCGAAATTGGGTTGGTAGGAAAAGCGAAGGATTTGGTTCTTGGTTGGAGTGATTCTTGAAGAGTAGTCTTGGGAGCAGATAGCTTTCGAATATCTTGGGTTCTTTACTCTTAGACCTCCGAAAGGGACATGGTGAACCATGACGGTCCATGAGTCCTCGGCGAAAGGTGCCATAGTCTCTTCAACTTATGCCTTTTGGAGAAGATCATGATGTGTGTGGTCGAACTTGGAAATCGACCATCATCATTTGAAGTCGATCTCCTCAGCTTGTGCCTTCGACATTCGATCCGCTACCTCACGGATCTTGCTCTACAATGGTATCAGCGGTGGATATGAAGATTCAAACATGGCATTAAGCCATAGTTGGAGTAACGAGAAAAGACCCGACTAGCAAAATGTTTTTAGGGTGTGAGATTCGGGACTCGAAAGCGGTGATCTCAAACTTTCATAGAGATCAGCGGTAAGAGCTCACTCAAACCAATTCTCCTATTTTCATGTAGATCTCTAGCTAGAAGAATAAACCTAACGGCTACTTGTAGTGACCTACTTGCAAAATACATATCTCGATAACCAAAGGGTGAGGAAGGCAATATGCTCCACATCAGATACATATCACCCGGTGTGATAATGATAAACTTTGAGAAGGCTGGCTAACTTGATGTCGTCGATGATGCTTGAATGTTCTTGGTGGGGATATATGTCTCTCCTACGGTGATAATCACAGCAATATTGCTATATGTGAAGAATGTGGGTGTGATCATTCCTCCGGGAAGGTGGCAACTCGATTTTCAAAAAATCATTTAAATATGAATTTTCAAAACAACAATGAAATCGCCACCTAATTTTATTTGTTCTAGAAAGAGCGGAAAATATAGATAAAACCCACGAAAATTGGATAAGGCGGTCTACAAGACCAAAAAGCATGGATTGAGGTCGGTTACGCGAGAAGGTATTAGCACCCCGTCCATCGTGCTCGATGGGACCCATTTAGTTCAAAATGTGTTTGTGTGTGTATTAGCTAACTTCTAAATTATGAATTGAAAGGAAAAGCGAGTTTGTTTGTTATTATTTTGAGTTTGACACGGTTTTGAGCTTAGCGTGCCTACGTATTCCCTCGTGCAATGGGAAAGTCAAAACTCCGTAGTTCTTGTTGAAAATGTCTTGGATTGTTTGTATTGATTTTAGGAGAAAATGTTTTTGATTTTGATAATCGCATATGATGAAAAAAGGATTTGAATGGGTTGAATTGATTTTAATGGTGATGACAAGTACCAAAGCGTAGGGATATCCTCTAACGATTCGATACTAAGAGATTGGTGATTGAGGTCAACCGATCTTCTCTCATCAAAAATCTTTATTATGAAAGGAGTGAGGTGAAACAAAGTTCACTTTTATTAAGTGTTATGGAATAAAGTATTCATGTCATTGGGTTACCCTCTAATGGCCCAAATACTTTATTTTAATTAATCGTTAGGCGAACCTCTAACAATTTAATTAAGTACCATAACACTATGTTTTTTTTTTTGTAGAAAATTGATTTTCGAAAACAAATTCAATTAATTAATTTAATTTGAAAGTGTTTTAAATGTTCAAGTGTATGGAATAAAGTATTGAGTCATTGGGTTTCCTCAATAGCCCCGAATACTTTACATTTTAATTAAATGGTTGGGCGAACCTCTAACAATTTAATTAAGTACCATAACACTATTTGAAAATTGCGGCGTTGGACGTGAGATATGATATTTTGGGTTATGGTTAACCAAGTATATGGACTTGATTAACCATGAGACCACAGTGCATGGTGTTTGGTATATGGACCAATTATTTTTAGGGTTATGATTAATCAAGGCAACGAGGGCCTTAATTAACCTCGTAAGGATGGCCATGCCATCCAAACCATGAGACCCAGAAATTTGGTGTGGGTAACCAAAAATAAGAGAAAAGGGCGTTGTTGATTTTATATTAATGTGAGAGTGGGTGTTCAATCACGTAATAAACATGCAAGCGGATAATGTAATAACGGAAAATAAATTAACACACATACAATATCGAATTTAAATAATTATTAGTATAGATATTCTTTTACTTGATGAAAAATCAATTAACAATTTAATTGGTAATTCAAAAATAAAACACCATATGCCAAAATATTATTTAATACATCATTTCACAAAAAAATAAATAAAACTTGCAATATATTAATTTAAAGAGAAAAGTTTAGGAATGGGCACATTTTGAAGCTTTAAAGCTGGAAGGTGTAGATAACAATCTGAGCCCAAGCCCAAAAATCTTCTTGGATCTTGTATGGGTGCTTCCATGGATCATGTGCCTTGTCTGGATCGTTGGATCGGGACATCACCGGATCGATGGCTTTGATGCGAGGGGTGCAAAATAGATACAATATGCATACACACGATTCTTCGAGACCAAGCAGTGGTGACAAGTGTCACCACCTAGACTAACTCACCAAAACCAAACACTCACCACTAAAAAAAACCCTCTAAATTCATTATTATACTATAACTTATAAAACTAAATCTGTTAAATAAAGTAAAACAAATACTAAATAAATGTGAAAACAAAACTCGGTTATTTTGTTTTATTAAAAAAACAAATCAGTTTTTTTTTTTAAAATAAAACCTAAATCCTTTTATTATAAGTTAAATAACATTTAAAACAAAAACTAAGTCCTAATCACAAAATAATACTAATCAAACCAATTATTATAAATTAGCTAAATAAGTAAAAACAAATTACATAATCACAAACTAATATTAATAAATACTAACATTAAAATAATAAAAAAACAAGGATTAGTTTTATGAAATAAAAATCTAAATGAACATTAATTATTACTTAACCCATTTAATAACACAACGATCAGTTTACAAACCTCTCATTCACGCTCTCTCCTCTTACGAACCTAGCCCGCTTGCATGTCTCACCAGGATTGCCTCCAGTAGCTCCGACCTCTCTCCCATCTGGTTCGCTCGCTCTCTCTCTCTCGTCTGGTTCACTCTTCGTAGAGCTCGTCGCCGCTCTCATGAACCTCTCGACCCCGTCTCGCGCATTTGCTCTCTCGTCGCGGCTCCTCGCCGATCTCGCTATCTCCTCGATCCGTTCATCTATGTCTCTGCGTGTTTATAACTTTTCGATTTTTGATGGAAAAGCGTTTGGTTTGTGTTTTCTGGATCAGGCACGGAAGGGAAAAAGAACCGGTCTCTAAATGATGATAATGATATCGATGCGATCTTTGACAGTTGGCGAGAAAAGGAGAAGGATGGCGACACGTTAGGTTGCAACCTCCTCTCTTCTCTTGAAACCGTGTAATACCTTTCGCTCTCTTCTTTCTGTGGCTATTTCGGCTTTACGAAGGAAATAATTGGGAATGATGAGTTAGTATTTGTTTTGACTATGCGGGTTTATGATGTTCTTTCTATACAGGTTTATGGTGTTCTTAGGTATTACGGGTTTATGGTTTGAATATCTTTGTTAGGTTTTTAAATTGAGCAGTCGCTCCGCCTCCTTGATTCTTGTGCGTTTTGCTTTTTATATTGCTCATTCTAGGGTTTCGATGTCGGACTTTGGGACAAGGGCTTTTGAAAACAGGCCAGAAGCGGGCTTAAGTGTTATGTTTTTGAGTATTAGTTTAGAAAACATGTGCCAGCCTTGATTTCTACGTATTGGGCCTAACACATTATTGATGGACTACTTTCTGTGAACTTTTGTTGGGCTGCTATTGATGTATTTACGATTTATGGGACACCATATTTTACGGTTTATGGGACGACAACTTGTACTTGCGGCTTTAGTGGTGATGATGTTTGAACCACCCCTTTTGAACCAACATGAGTTGTGATTTGCAAAGAGGTGGTTTTAATATGAATGAAACAAACTTAACATGAACTGATCCCATTATTTCCCCTAATGATGAGATACAAATATGTTGCTTTGAGTCTTTGTTTTTCAATCTTGTCCATTATTGCTAATTGAATTCTTTCTTTGTCGTTTCATGAGCGTTGGTGTTGACATGAGCTTTGGAGCATGGTGAAAGAAAGTTTCGGACAAGAGGCAAGGTTTGAAGTTAGAAAGAAAGCAAGAAACCAAAGAACCACAAAATTCCCAATAGCAAATAGGATTTAGACATGACATTTGCAATTTTACTTGTATGTTAAAATAGGATTAGGATAGAAGTTTGGGAATTTGTAATCATCACAAATATTTGAATTATAACTTATGAGTTCAAGATTTTGTAAATAAACAAATTATTGAATAACAACATGAATTTTGTTCACAATACAAACTTTGTGTTCGAGCATGGCATTGTGAAATTCGTAGAGAGTTGAAAAGAAGGTGAAATGGTTAGAAGTTATGTGACAAAAAGTTTGAAACTTTGCAAAGTTTTCTGAAAATTTAACTCAAAACTTGCACCATGTCCATGCGAGCTTGGATATCATAAACAAAAGCGAGTTCTAATGCAATTTCGTCATAATACTTGTAGCTATTATTTGAAACCACACTTACCATGTAACAAAATGAATGGTTTATATCCGATATGGTGAAGTATCGACTAAAATGCATATTTACTTCCAATTCAAACCAATCAAAAATCTCGTGCACAGATAAATATGGTTGCTAAACATATAACTTCATATAATTCTTGAGTCGGCGTTCTAAAAGATAAGAGGCCTTGTGAATCACCAAGTGAAAATTTAGACATCGGAATAACGACCTTACGTACCGTTCAACTATTAAATCCTCCTTCCACTCAACAAAGCATCGAATATACAATAGGATAACTTGAACTTGTAATCTAAAGAAACCCTAAACACCAATGCCTTTGCCATTCCCAAATCGGGTTGGTTAAAACAAGTGAACACCCTCTAAATCTTGTAACATGATTACCTTAATCCGGTCAAACTCTAGAACCAGAACCAAAGACATCAATGCACAAATGTACGAAGGTAGCTCCCAAACACAAAATGATCTGAGTTTGAAATCGAGCCTCGGATGCCATTAATGATCACGAATGTAATGAATGAATAATTTTAATGCCAATGATCTAATGGACATGTATGCGAGATGAATGTGAAGCCTAAGCGAGATAAAATCGAGATAGGAGGGCAAATTTTGGGGTGCAACGGTTGCCCCTATTTAATCGTCTTAAACACGAAAGTGAAATTGGCGATAGCCTTTGAGACTCAAGGTAGAAAGATTAAATACTATGAGAACTAAAATTTAAACTCAGAAGAACAGTAGAAATATTCTTTGCATTTAATTTTGACTTTCTATATTTTTGTGATTTTTTAACGGTGGGATTGGGGACAAAAACTGCGGCATGTCGAAGTAAGGATATTAGACATACAACGGAAAGAGACCGACCGAAGGCGACTCTAACAAAAGTTTGAAATAATACACATGCGGTAAGGATATTGGACACATAAGATCGAATATACATGTTCGAGAGGATTTTGAACACATATAGATAGCATATGGAGTAAGGATATTAGACATACAGGAAAGGGCAGGCCGAAGCGACTCTAACAAAGTTTGAAATAATACATGCAGTAAGGATATTGGACACTAAAGATCGAATATACATGTTCGGTAAGGATATTGAACACATCGGATCAAATACATGTTCGGTGGATATTGAACACATATAGATAGCATATGTCGGGGTAAGGATATTAGACATACAACGGAAGAGGACCAACCGAGGCGACTCAACAGTTTGAAATAATACATGCGGTAAGGATATTGGACACATAAGTCGAATATACATGTTCGGTAAGGATATCGAACACATATAGATAGCATATGTCGGGGTGGATATTAGACATACAGGAAAGAGACAGGCCAGAAGGCGACTCTAACAAAAGTTTCGAAATAATACATGCTTGGTAGGGATATTGGACACATAAAGATCGAATATACATGTTCGGTAAGGATATTGAACACATATAGATAGCATATCGGGGTAAGGATATTAGACATACACGGAAAGAGACCGACCGAAGAGCGCTACTAACAAAGTTTCGAAATAATACATGCGGTAAGGATATTGGACACAAAAGATCGAGATATACATATTCGGTAAGGATATTGAACATATAGATAGCATATGTGGGTAAGGATATTGACATACACGGGAAGAGACCGAGAAGGCGACTCTAACAAGGTTTGAAAATACATGCCAGTAAGGATATTGGACACATAAAAATCGAATATACATATTAGAACCTCATAAAATATGAGACCCGAAACGAGACTCTTTGGGGAGAGATATATGTAATGGTAAAATGGAAATCGATCGAAGGCAATTCACGGAGGAAGAGGCCAAACAAAGGAGACTCAGCGAGGATTGCTAGGCTATGTTGGACTTTAAGTTGCAAATGTGCAAGAAACTACAATATCCCTCGGACAGGCGGGTGTAATTCTTGAAGCGGCATTATATGAATTACCACACACCAAGTATGGATACTCAAATAATTGAGAAGCGAGAAGGTTAAACACCACTCTTACTCGCTCTCTAAAACGAGGCAAGCGACATGGGTAAGATAACCAATAATAAAATTTGAAAAAAAACAAGGCGGCTTGGTAAATGGATAATTTGAATGATGTGTAGGAGAATGACAGGGGTCAAAAACGAGATAACAAGAAGAATTTCTTGGGGAACTCTGCAGGAATACCACTTAGGAGTTTTTATTGATAAACTTCTCTTGAGCCTTGGTGCTAGAAACACATGTCGGCTTATGCTTAGATGCATGTTTGAGATTATTATTTTTTAATGCTCCATATCAATGGGAATGCTACGCATTTTGAGGATGCTATGTAATGCATGATGCATGTTTAATGATTCATCGGGACTAAAGGCAATTGTAGTGTGGGGAACATCAACCATCCATGAATTGAATACAATCATCGGGTCTTCATCGAAGAGATGATAGTCGGGGACCACAGTAGTGGGATTATGGAATAGAAGTATCAACTTTCAATGATCAACATCATTGGGAAACTCTTGGAGATTAACATTCATGGGATGGCAATCATGTTGCGTGAGTTCATGATTTCGATAGCTACGGATTACGAGCTCTTGCATAAGAGGAGTCGACAACATCTTACGGCACAGTGAGCCTTTGAAAATAATCTTCGGTGTGGCCGCTCTTTGCAATTTTCGCGACGACGAAGGGTGATAACGTTTGAGGGCACACATATGCCATAGATAACTCTTGTTGGAGAAAAGAAACCTTGTCGGTTGACGAAGCCCATACGCATGGTACCGCCGCATAATTGAAAATGTAAAGCAGGAGACATAACAAATAAATGCTACATAGATGCTGTTTCAATCGTTAATGTGGTGTGCAAAATCGAGTAACTTCATAGAATTATGCCACAGCGCGTTGGACGCGATGTTTTATATCGAAGTTTATTAAAAATATCGGACGTCGTTTTTACAAACAAAACATTTAAAAACATGAAAATAAGGCGAGAGACAAAATAATAGAAAAACAGGTTTGGATGAAAGTAATTTTATTGATTGATTAGCGTAAATGGGCATTTACATCGAAGCAAATCTGAAAGAAGCGATTGCTTATACATCAAGTTAAAGAAAAGGTGACAATAAAAATCATGGATTTTGTCGAGATCTGAATCGCCATGCTCTTCCACAACTTCAACATCCCTTCATATCGGAGCGTCAACGAAAATGCTCCGATTAAATGGCCGTCCATCTCTGGATTATCAAGTTATTGTAAAAAGCCCAAAGCGGTGTCGTGCAGTTAGTAGTTGTTCGCCTTGAATCCCTAATTTTTACTGGACCGCCCTTTCGGGTTTTCAATCCACGGGATACCCTTTTTTCCCAAGCCGCCCTTTCGGGGTTTCGACTTGCGGTTGTACAATCTTTATATTTATCTAAACTTTTGCCGAACCTCTTGGTTCGTCGGGATCTATATTTTGCTTAGGCGATCGACCTAACGGGTCTCTTTTTATCACAGTATTTTTTGACTACATCTTGCATCGGGTGAGGAAATCTTCTCCATCCATAGTTGCGAGCAACATAGCTCCTCAGGAAAACTTTCTTCACAACATCGGTCCTTCGTAATTTGGAGCCCACTTGCCCGGCGTCGGTACTATTAGGAGGCAAAATTCTTTTCGACCTGAGGTCACACTTGGAAATTCGAGGACACACTTTCTTGTCGAGCCCTTTTCATCAACAGTATGGTATCCATGACAAATAGCTGTCAATCTCTTCTCGTCTCGATGAGATTCAATTGGTCAGTCTATTTTGAATCCATTCGACTTCATCGAGTTGCACATTAAAATCCTTAAGAAGGATTTCAACCTACGAATGGGCCTTCCATCCGTATACCAAGGAGGAGTTGCACTGTTGGCGTGCGTATTGAAGTGCGATAGCCGTGCAAGGCAAATGGCAACATCTGTGCCAATCCTTAAGTAACAACCATCTTTTTACAATCTTCTTGATATTTTTGTTTGCCGCCTCCGGCACCATTCATTTTTGGGCGGTATGGAGAAGAGTTATGATGTTTATCTTGAATAAGTCGTCTGACTCTTTCATCATTTTGTTGTTGAGATTCGAGCCGTTATCGATAATGATCTTCGGGGAACCCCATAGCGACAAATGATATTATGCTTGATGAAGCGATGTGACCACTTGTCTAGTGACACGAGCATAAGATCTTGCCTCAACCGTTTTGGTAAAGTAGTCAATGGCAACAAGGATGAATCGATGTCCATTAGAAGCGGTGGGCTTAATTTCTCCAATCATCAATGCCCCACATTGCGAAAGGCCATGGAGAAGTCAAAACATTCAATGAAGAAGGTGGCACGTACATCTTATCGGTAGGATTTGACATTTGTAGCATGTTACGGCATGGTTGTGTGATCATTCTCCATGGTGGACCAATAATAGCACGCTCTCAAGATCTTCTTGGCCATGGTGTGTCCACTAGAATGCGTCGAAGGAACCTTGAATTTCTTCTATAATCTTGTTTGCTACGTTCTACATCCACGCATCTGAGCAAAGCAGTCATAGTTCCTTTTGTACAACACACGCCGTTGAGGAAAAATTTGGCGAGTACTTGCTTGAGGGGCCTTCTTATCGGCGATGGAGCATCATCGGGGTATTCTTTAGCCTCGAGATACCTTTTGATGTCATAGAACCAAGGTTTTCATCTGCCACCTACTTCCATAGCGAGAACAGCAAGCTCATCAACCTCATTATAGTGATGGAGCAGGGCATCATTCGCCCATCGACCTTAAACATGGATGACGGAGTAGCCAAAGCATCATGTCGTTCTCCTCCCTTGGGATGTGATCAAAAGTGATCTCGTCGAAATAAGGGATCAACTTCAAGACATGATCTCGATATGGAATCAAATTCGGATGGCGGGTCTCCCATCTCCATTGATTTGACTAATTACCAAGAGAATCTCCATATCTTGCAAGATTTTAATTCTCGGATCAATGGCGTGCTTCAATCCGAAAATACAAGCTTCGTGCTCGGCCCACATTATTGGTGCAATCGAAGCAGTTACGGCGTTGAATGGAATATGAAAACTGTTGGAGAAGTGATAATGGCGTAACGCCATTTCTAATGCATTTGAAGCTCCCGAATGCCATCGTCCACCATGAGCAGGGCTCGGGTCCCTCTTCGGGGCACAGGAATGTTACAATCTCGATATACATAATGTCCTCATCGAGAACTCAAACTTCATCGGTGATAGTCTTCTTCTAATGGTTCTTGGCGAGATAGTCATACCACACTACCTTTGATAGCCTGGTAGTGTCTTGGATATCATATTACATCGGGGATCATTTGTAGCGGGCTATCCTTCCACATGAGGCTTCTCAAAGAATATACTATCGGGTCCATTTGGAGATCAAGAAAGTAGTGTGAGTCAACATGTCTTGTCACGAGTCGTTTTGCATAGCGCTAGCGCCGCAACAAGTCTTTTCAATAATGAATACCTCGATTAGCGTTGTGAACTTCTTGCTCAAATAGTATATGGCGTGCTCTTTTACTTTGTCTCATCATGTTGGCCGAGCACCAACCATGGAATTCTCCACACGGTCAAGTACATAATCAGCGTCTGCACCTTCACGGGGTGAGAAATTGGAGGTTCTTGTAGGTACCTCTTTATCTTGTCGAATCTTGGTCGACAATCATCGTTCCACCTAGTTGTGGGATTCTTTCTGACTTGAAAATAGGTTCACGGTGGCGTAAGATGAGAAATGAACCTAGCGATGTAATTGATCTTCCCAAGAAACCTCGCACTTCTTTACATCTTTGGCTCTGGCATCTCTTGTATCGCTTTTATCTTTGCGGGGGTCAACCTCGATCCCTTTCTAGCACAATAAAGCCTAAGAGTTTCCTGATCTCACCCCAAGGTGCACTTACTCGGGTTCACCCTCGGCTGAACTTTCTCGACCTTCGAACAATTTCAACAAGTGAACGGTGTTCTTCTTACATCTGGGACTTGGCAATCATATCATCCCACGTAGACTTCATCTCTTTATGCATCATATCATGAAAGAGGTGACCATAGCTGAGATATGTTGCCCTGCGTTCTTCAATAAAGGCATCACTTTGTGCGAAAGTCCCCCGGTGTAATGAAAGTTGTCTTTCCATATCATTAGGCGCCATCTTAATCGGTTGTAGCCGGAGAAACCATCCATGAAGGAGAATACTTTAGCTTGACGGTATTATCGACCAAAATGTCAATGTGCGGGAGGGAAGTCATCCTTAGGGCTGCTCTATTGAGATCCTATAATCGCACATCCTTACCTTCTTGCGTCTTTCTTGACACAGTATGCAATGTTTGCAACCCATAGGGGATAAGAAACAACCTTTAGGAAACTGCTTCCATCACTTACGAACCTCTTCTTTGATCTTCCTTGACATTTACGGATGTGTTACCGAAGCTACGCTGGGTGGGCATCCTTCTTTGAGGGTCGTGCATAACGATGTCGATATCTAACGGGCATATCTTCGTAAGACCAAGCAAATATGTCCACGTACTCATGTAGCATTTCGACAAGCTTTGCTTAACTCCATCTTCAATCTGTCCCAATCTTGACCTCCTTTCGGCGTCCTCGGTTCCCATTAATCACTTCTAGATCCTCTTGTGCGGTGGATGACCTTTTCTTCTTGCCTCAACATCACAGCTAGTTCTTGGGTAATTCCGAGTCCTCTTGACTTCCTCTTGACGATAAATCGGTTCGTCGAAATCATAATGAGCCCGCAGCGGAATCATCGTCGACAAAATCCGGGATCCGGAAGGAGGACCGCATCTGCGTTGTTGGTAATTTTATTTTTATTATTATTATTTTTTTAATTAAGTTTTTTATAAAAGAAAAAGCAAAGGTTTGTATAAAAAGTAAAATTTGATATTGTCACCTTTAAAAAGAAATAAGTGAAGAAAAAACAAAGAGAAAAATTTGAATAAAAAGGGCGTCCTTCTTAATGATAAACTTGAAAGTTAAAAACATGGTGGCCTACAGCATGATCACTCGTCTTGGGCATAGCACGTAGGAATTATGGAATGACATAAAAGCAAATTACTCTTCAAAGCGGGTAACCACAGCAACATCTTCAATGAGCCAATTTGAAAGCTCACGTCTGGAGCAGTTGGGTAGATCCACTTCCACATCATAGTCCCGTGCTTCACCATCGATGGCATCAACATCTTCAACGGATTCCACCTTTGACAAACTTGGCGGGAGGAGACACCCTTTGCCCAGGGGTGGAGCGGAGATCTTCATTAGGGAGCAAAACCCAAACCCCTCTTATCAAATGCAGGGTAGGAAGTTCTGCTTCCCCTTGCCCGGGGATGTCGACTTGACAATAGCTTTGAGCACAGCTTGTAGGATGCCATGGAGACTTCACCTTTTTGCAAAGGGATCTTATCGGTGATCTGACCTCGAAAGCTTGGCATGGAGTTTCGTGGATCTCTCCTTCAACTTCAACATCGAAAGTTGCTCGGATGATGGGCGACATAATCTTCTTCACCATAAATGGTGACCACCTTTCCATTAATTAAGAACTTCAACTTTTGGTGCAAGGTGGATGTCACTGCCACCACCCATGAATCGAGGCGTCCAGTAAACAACGATGGGAGGATTAATATCCATGCGAAAAAAGTTGCATCAAAAACAGTGGGCTATCTTAATAGCGGGTCCTCATGAGCGACCTCTTCGACCCATCAAGCGCCTTAACTCGAATCCACGGGTCTCGGCCGACCCCCATAATCAACTTCAAGAGGTAGACTTTGGAAGAACATTGAGGATGATCCGGTGTACGGCTACCGCAGGATAGAGTAGTTCGTATCTCCACGGAAGCGTGTAGCGCTTTGTTATCTTCCCCTCGGGGGGTAAATCGATCGATGGCAAGAGACCATTACTTGCCGAAATGTTGTTCCAATGCCCCAAATTGGTTAGCAAGATCTCTTGGGGAGCGAAGGATGTTCTAATAAATTGCATCAGGCGTTGCGGTGAGGCTCGGAATCCCTGGCTAAGATAGAGATCTTGGCGGGCGTTTGGTTGGTGGTCATTATCTTGTAATCGCTCTTCTTTATATACTTCATCGATTCTTCAACATCTGGTTAATCGGGGCTCGAGCAGGTTGGAATCTTTGGTGTTGACTCACCCCGATCATGACTCCTTTCCTTTTGCTTTAGCCTTGGCTTGACTTGAATTTTCTCAACTAGATTGGGTGGAGAGAAGATCCGCCCACTTGGTGTCAGGCTTTCTTCCATGATATCGTACCTTTGCTGAGCTCAAACCTTCAATCTTCTTTTCATCGGACTTCACTCCTTCAAAGTCTCACGTTCAATTTCTTGCTTAGTCACGGTAGTACTCGGACCCATAATTCCACGGGATGGCCTTTTCGCTGAGTGTAGGGTCTTGGACCCGGCAAAGTGATAATCACGGGGAGGTTTCTTAGTCGGCAGGGATTGTAGCAGGAATCCTTCTAGAGTGGCGGGGGATAGTGACCACGTCGACCTCATCTTCATCATTCTTCATATCAAGTTCTTTGGGACGATGAAGAGTCCCTTGATGTCAGAATATTGAATCTAGTCTCTCAAATTATCCTGACCTTCATTTGGATTAAACATTGTTTTGACCCGTCATCCTGACAAATCTCCTTCAACAACAATTGCTTCTTTATCCACCACGAATTGGTGGGATCGATAACATCCATTATCGGGTTCAAACTTCCATCCTCGCAAATTGCATTATGACATTTCCACCATGAGGAGGTAGGGTCTTTGAATGACATTGGGAGTGGGAGGAGGTCAAGATTGATTGCCTCGTGTCTAGCAAATTACGAACTTGTACTTGAAAGCGATACAATTCTCGATAGAATGCCCACGGGCATTGGAGTGATGAAGGCAGCGAGCATTCGCATTAAAGTATTTTGGCAAATTATGCGAATTGATCTTAGTCGCGACTCAATCATATTCGAACTTTGCAAATGAGCAAAACATCGCATAAGACATTGGCAAGGATCGAAACTTCTTCCACGGGTCTTGGTGGTTGTCTTGGAGCAACTTCTTGTTTGGAACACTAGCGGGAATAGTTACAATGACATTGGCGTGAATTCTCACTCCCTCTTCGCTCAATGGGTCGAGCTCACCTATCTACGGTAACCACCAAAGCTTTCTGGCGCCACCATTTGATTATTGTCGATACCAACATCTTGGATTTTTCTAGCAATCCCGTCTCAACTCTTTCACCGAACATCACCGTATCGTGAAAGTCTTGGTCGGGGCTGCAAGAGGCATATCTGACCATCTAGTGTCTTGGGTAAACATCTCCACCATCTCTCGTTCCACCAGGGGTTGAACTTTACTTGACCTCGCGCCACCCTTTCGCGTACTCCTTGAAAGATCGGTTTTCTTACCTAAGTTGTGCCCAGCGGGTCCTAGTAGGCGCCATATCGGTGTTAAAGCCATAGTGTTGAACAAAGCTACTGATCGACTCTCTCCAGTTCGCACAGGGGCTATCGAGGCCCAATACCAATCAATGGCCCATCGGTCAAACTATCTTGGAAAAAGCATCAGAGCTTCATCCGTATTGCAGGCATCCTCATAGTAATACCTCAGTGGTTTTAGGACAAGAGTTGCCCTGTGCTTGAAAGCTCGGGATTTTAAATTTTGGAGGATCCCGCTCCTTGAACCATCCCAGTTGGACATGTCGAAACAAAACATCCACGATTCTCGAGAACTTGCATGCGCTCCTCGAGCATCTTCACTTCTATCGACGGTTGGCTCCTCGACATTGGAAAACCAATCTTCAAAGTTATCTTCATCATCTTTGAGAATCGGAATCGAATAGTCCTTACACTGGTTGAGGCCAACCACGAGTTACGGTCGTTGGCGGCAGCGTGGGGGAAGGGAGGAGGAACCCGCCGGCATGATCCGTTTAGCACGACTGATTCTCGCCGGCAAGATCGGCAAGACCGGCGTTGACTTCAAGCTAATTTGAGGACAAATCATTCCGTGAGCGACTTCTTGATGGTAGTGACGCGGGCCCATGACGAGCTCTCGACTCCTCTTGTTGCGAGCCATGTTTTGAATGATCTCCATCAATTGCCCGTCAGTATCCATTCTTGTCCTAGGGGGCCATATCGACTTCCATCTTCTCCATCGGTTTCTTCAAGTTACTTCTTGTCGGGTAGCGATGAGCGATGAAACACCATAGTCTCCGTGCGTGGAGAAAACCAGCAGCCAGATAAGATGGTGATCTCGAATACCACAGTATGTATGATATGCTATGGGAGTACATGCATGCCCATGATATGTTTTTGTACATTTATTTTCGGGGACTCTTTGAAGACTCGTTAGTTAACAATAAACATTTGGGAAAAAGCGGTTAAGCTAGATTCAGCGAAATCTCATAGAAACTCAATTGTTAGTTGTGACTACAATTTTACATTCATCAAACAGAGCAATAAAATTCATCTTGGAATTTAAATCATTACAATAATAATTAGATTCAAATATTCAAATAAGATAAGTGGCCAAAACTAGAAATCTGTCCTGACGAGGCTTGAATCTCTAGTTCGCCTTGAACACATTCACCGCCTCTTGTGGAGGAAGAGAAATCACTCACGTGCCGAGGAGTATCGGGTTTGAGGTCTTCTAGGGCCGACAGTCTCAAAGTGCGTCAACAATCAAGCGGTTACACATGTCGACCATTTCTTTGTACTTCCATAGAAATGCCGTTCTGTTCTTCTAGAAAGGACACTAGTTCATCCTTTTCATCTAACAGACGATTGACTTTTGGATCTCATCAATCCACCTTGGCATTGCTCTCTAAGGCTTTCGTAAGCATCCTTTTACTATTTCTTTCTTCCCTCGTAATAGGCTCGAACCTTTTCGGCTAATTCGATTGCTTCGATTCTCGGGCGATACGAGACTTCTTCTTTTGCGTTATCTCATTTTCTAGCATTTTATTGGTTCGGTGCTAGAAGCCTCTAACTTTGAAATCTTTGCTTGAGGCGTGCTTTCAATGCTCTCTTTTCTTCAACGGCCTTTTCTTCATCTAGATAAGCTGGCCCCTTTGATCTGGTCTTGATTGTCGTGAGGTCCGCCCCGCTGCTGACCTCCTCGAGTTTTGAGAACATCTCATCGGGGAGCTCTTCATCCTTTTCATTTTGTATCCTTCTCCCTCTAACTCTTCTTTCACCTCTTTGAGGTTGGCTTCTAAATTTTACGCTCACGAGGAAAATGCGAGAATTAGAGCTTTGTAGCTCGATCTTTCCTCCTCCATCTTTCGATAATTTCACGAAGCCTCGTATTCTCCTCTGATTGGCACATGGTGATTCTGGGTTCGGGATGATCGGTACCTCCACAAAGTAAAGGCGACTTGATTTCTTGGACTCTCATCATTGCCCCTGCGATAAGACCTTCCATCAATTCCGCCCTCTTGATTAACTCTCGACTTTCCTATGGATTTGACCCAAGCTCTTGGATCTTGATACCGTTGCGGTCCTTTTACCAGCTTCGTGTATAATGAAACTTTCAAGTGCTCGAGCCTTGGTTCATTCTCCATCGGATACCCCAATTGTCTTGTTGCAGAGTCTTGGGTTATAATTGATGCAACCCATAGACCCATCGAAAGGAACATTAGAATATCTTCCACGGTGGTGATAACATCAGCGAATCCCCACACTGGAGAATGCCACATCACACCATCGGTACATTAGTGAAGCCAATTTTGAGACCAAGATAAGTTTCTCGGGATCTTCTCCACGGTCCTCGGGGATATGAGATGTCGACCATAAATGCGGCAATGGAGAACAACACAGAACCACCCTACAGATGTCTCGTGGGATGGTAAAGAACATCGATAGCAGTCTGCGAGGCACAGGTTCTTCGACATGAATATGCCAATAGCGAGACGGCTCAAGTAACCAATTTCATTAGTTGGAACAAAACCACCCCAAGATGAGCAAAGCAAGAATGGGTGAAAGTCGGCCCGATCGTCTTGAACACTCAAACTTAACAACTTATCTTCCAAATTTGCCTCGAGAATACCTTTATACGTAATCCAGGTGCCACCTCCCTTACGGAAGAAACAAAGCGGACTACCTTAGCCTTATCGAGGTCTCCCATGTTGAGAAAAGGGGTGTCGTCCTTGAGGCCATTAAGGATTCGAACTCTTGATTGTAGGAACGTTGAAAGTCTTGGAATGTGAAGCATCGGAGGGAGGATCATAGTACTTTGCTGAGCAATCAAAGCTTCCATGTCCATTGGTAGTCAAAGATCTAGGATGTTCCCAAATCTTTTCCCAAAATAAGCTCTCTGGCGGAATTCTTTCACTTTGAGTTATCGACTTCCCGACTTGAGTTCTTTGAATTTGAGACATGGAGCGATCTTCACGGTTGGATTCATTCTTCCTTTACGCTTCTTGCACCAACAAAATCTATAAGGTTCCACGAAAATAAAAGTTATATGCTAAATGGTTTTGTGCAAATGTATGCAATGCATGTTAAATTAAATAGAATGGTTCATAGGATCGGTAGGTCATGGTTTGACGTATGACGATTCCGGGTAAGGCTAATCTTATGTTTTTGCTAAATGTTTCTTGGGTCTCGGATCCTTTATCAAACACTATCATCGTGAGGCCTACGTGGCGATAGTATTTGTAAAGTATACCCAAGCGACTCTTATGAGGATGCTCCAAATCCAACATTTGAGCGTTTGGTCTCGGTTAGGACAACATGAACAAACTTAGAGTTATAGGTCATTTGTCCAAGATTGATATCTCTAGCTTGGCAGACCAGACAACCTCCTTAAAACAACCCGACCTTCTGGCCGGCCGGACCAACAAGACAATGGAGTCAGTGGACCTGGGCTACATGACCCTATTCCTAAAGGTGACCTAGAAGCTGGGTAGTGGGCTTATCTATATCAATGCCATGAATTCCCATCACAATAATATATCAACAAAATATACAAAGTATATAGGAAAATAAGCAAATAAACAATAGATAAGCATAAAGAAGAAAGCGATAAACAAACACACGAACATCACGAAGAACTAAACTAGGGTTGACTCGCTTAGTCAAAAATAGATTTGAAAAAAGTCCCCGTTGAAGTCGCCAGCTGAAGCAACTCGATTTTCAAAAAATCATTTAAATATGAATTTTCAAAAACAACAATGAAATCGCCACCTAATTTTATTTGTTCTGCGGAAAATATATAGATAAAACCCACGAAAATTGGATAGGCGGTCTACAAGACCAAAAAGCATGGATTAGAATTCGGTTACGAGAAGGTATTAGCACCTCTTCGTCCATCGTACTCGATGGGACCCATTTAGTTCAAAATGTGTTTGTGTGTGTGATAATTGCTTCTAATTATGAATTTAGAAAGAGAAAACGAGTTTGTTTGTTATTATTTTGAGTTTGACACGGTTTGAAACCGCGTGCCTACGTATTCCCTCGTGCAATGGGAAAGTCAAAACTCGTAGTTCTTGTTGAAAATGTCTTGGATTGTTTGTATTGATTTTAGGAGAAAATGTTTTTGATTTTGATAATCGCGTATATAGCGAAAAAGTTTGAATGGGTTGAATTGATTTTAATGGTAGATGACAAGTACCAAAGCGTCGGGATATCCTCTAGATTCGATACTCGAGATTGGTGATTGAGGTCAACCGATCTTCTCTCATCAAAATCTTTATTATGAAAGAGTGAGGTGAAACAAAGTTCACTTTTATTAAGTGTTATGGAATAAAGTATTTAAGTCATTTGGGTTTACCCTCTGGCCCCGAATACTTTATATTTTAATTAATCGTTAGGCGAACCTCTAACAATTTAATTAAATACCATAACACTATGTTTTTGTTTTTGTAGAAAAATTGATTTTGAAAACAAATTCAATTAATTAATTTAATTTGAAAGTGTTTTAAATGTTCATGTATGGAATAAAGTATTAGGTCATTGGGTTTCCCTACAAGCCCAAATACTTTACATTTTAATTAAATCGTTGGTGAACCTCTAACAATTTAATTAAGTACCATATTGAAAATTGCGGCGTTGGACGTGAGAAATGATATTTTGGGTTATGGTTAACCAAGTATATGGACTTGATTAACCATGAGACCTGATGCATGGTGATTGGTATATGGACCAATTATTTTTTGGTTATGATTAATCAAAGGCAGGGCCTTAATTAACCTCGTGAGGATGGCCATGCCCGTCCAACCATGAGACCATAGAGAATTTGGTGTGGGTAACCAAAATAAGAGAAAGAGCGGGCGTTGTTGATTTTATATTAATGAGGTGGAGTGTTCAATCACGTAATAAACATACTGGCGGATAATGTAATAGCGGAAAATAAATTAACACACAATACAATATCGAATTTAAATAATTATTAGTATAGATATTCTTTACTTGATGAAAAATCAATTAACAATTTAATTGGTAATTCAACAAATAAAAACTACCATATGCCAAATATTATTTAATACATCATTATAAAAAATAAAAAAACTTGCAATATATTGAATTTAAAGAAAAGTTTAGGAATGGGCAATTTGAGCTTTAAGGCGGAAGGTGTGATAGCAATAAAGGCCCAAGCCCAAAATCTTCTTTGGATCTTGTATGGGTGCTCCATGGATCATGTTGTGTTCCAATTCGGATCGTTGGATCGGACATCACGGATCGATGGCTTGATGCGGGAGGGTGCAAAATAGATACAATATGCACGTACACACAGTTCTTTGCGGACCAAGCCAGGTGGTGACAAGTGTCACCACCTGAACTAACTTCACAAAACCAAACACTCTCACTTAAAAAAACCCTAAAATTCATTTTATACTATAACTTATAAAACTAAATACGATTAAATAAAGTAAAACAAATACTAAATAAATGTGAAAACAAAACTCGGTTATTTTGTTTTTTATTAAAAAACAAATCAGGTTTTTTTAAATAAAACCTAAATCTTTTATTATAAGTTAAATAACATTTAAACAAAAAACTAAGTCCTAATCACAAAATAATACTAATGCGAAACCAATTGTATAAATTAGCTAAATAAGTAAAAAAAACAAAATTCTAATCAGCAAACTAATATTAATAAATACTAAAACATTAAAATAATAAAAAAAACAAGGATTAGTTTTATGAAATAAAATCTAAATGAACATTAATTATTACTTAACCCGTTTTAATAACACAACGATCGGTTTTCAAACCTCTCATTCACCTTTCTCTCCTTTCCTTCTGAACCTAGCCTTGCTTGCATGTCTCACTTAGGATTTGCCTCCGTCGCTCGCGACCTCTCTCCTTTGATGCAGTTCGCTCGCTCTCTCTCTCGATCGGTTCCTCTTCGGCGAGCTCAGTCGCCGCTCTCGAGCAACCTCTCTCGACCCTAAATCTCGCCGGCTGCTTTCTCGTCGCGGCTCATTTCCATGATCTCGCCGTATCTCTCTCGATCCGATTACGTCATGTCTGCGCATGTTATAACTTTTCGATTTTTGATGGAAAGCGTTTGGTTTTGTGTTTCTGTCCAGGCGGAAGGAAAAGAACCCGGTCTCTAAATGATGATAATGATATCGATGCAATCGAAAACATAAAGTTGGCGAGAAAAGAGAAGGATGGCGACACGTTAGGTTCGCAACCTCCTCTCTTCTCTTTGAAAGCAGGTATACCTTTCCTCTTTCTTTCGTGGCTATTTCGGCTTTTACGAAGGGAAATAATTGGGAAATGATGAGTTAGTATTTGTTTTGACTATTGCGGGTTTATGATGTTCTTGGTATTACGGGTTTATGGTGTTCTTAAGTGTTACGGGTTTATGGTTTGAATATCTTTGTTAGGTTTTTAGGTGAAACGATCCTCCGCCTCCTTGATTCTTGTGCGTTTTGCTTTTATATTGCTACATTAGGGTTTTCGATGTCGGACTTTGGGACAAGGCTTTTGAAAACAAGGCCAGAAGAAAAGCGGGCTTAGAGTGTTATGTTTTGAGCATTAGTTTAGAAAACATGTGCCAACCTTGATGTTTCTGCGTGTTGGGCCTATGACATTATTTGATGGACTAAAACACTAGAACTTTTGTTGGGCTATTGATGTATTTCGATTTATGGGACAGCCTTTGTATTTTCGGTTTATGGAGACGACAACTTGTACTTGCAGCGACTTTAGTGGTGATGATGTTTCGAACCACACCCCTGTGAACCAACATGAGTTGTGATTTGCAAAGGGTGGTTTTAATTTATGAATGAAAACAAACTTAACATGAGCGATCCCAATTATTTCCCCTAATGATGAGATCAAATATGTTGCTTTGAGTCTTTGTTTTCAATCTGTCCATTATTGCTAATTGAATTCTTTGTCGTTTCATGAGCGTTGGTGTTGACATGAGCTTTGGAGCATGGTGAAAGAAAGTTTCGGACGAAGGCAAGGTTTGAAGTTAGAGCAAGAAAGCAAGAAACCAAGAACCACAAAATTCCCGATAGCAAATAGGATTTAGACATGACATTTGCAATTTACTTGTGTTAAAATAGGATTAGGATAGAAGTTTGGGAATTTGTAATCATCACAAATATTTGAATTATAACTTATGAGTTCAAAGATTTTGTAAATAAACAAATTATTGAATAACAACATGAATTTGTTCACAATACAAACTTTGTGAATTCGAAATTGGCATTGTGAAATTCCGTAGAGTTGAAAAGAAGGTGAAATGGTTAGAAGTTATGTGACAAAAGTTTGAAACTTTGCAAAGTTTTCTACGAAAATTAACAACTCAAAAACTTGCACCATGTCCATGCTGAGCTTAGGATATCATAAACAACGAGTTCTAATGCAATTTCGTCATAATACTTGTAGCTATTATTTGGAAACCACACACCATAACAAAATGAATGGTTTATATCCAGATATGGTGAGTATCGACTAAAATGCATATTTACTTCCAAATTCAAACAAATCAAAAATCTAGTTACACAAGTAAAGATATGGTTGCTAAACATAACATTCATAAACTCAGTCGCGTTCTAAAAGATAAGAGGCCTTGTGAATCACCAGTGAAAATTTAGACATGCAGGGAATAACGACCTTACATACCGTTCGACTATTAAATCCTCCTTCAACTCAACAAAGCATCGAATATCTGATAGGATAGCTTGAACTTGTAATCTAAAGAAACCCTAAACACCAATGCCTTTGCCATTCCCAAATCCGGGTTGGTTAAAACAAGTGAACACCCTCTAAATCTTGTAACATGATTACCTTAAGCAGGTCCAAACTCTAAGAACCAGAACCAAAGACATCAATGCACAAATGTGCAGCGAAGGGTAGCTCCCAAACACAAAATGATCGAGTTTGAAATCGACCGCCTCGGATACCGATAATAATCTGCGAGATGTAATGAATGAATAGTTGTTTAATGCCAATGATCTAATGGACATGTATGCGGATGAATGTGAAGCCTAAGCGGATAAAATCGAGATAGGAGGGCAAATTTTGGGGTCTGACGAGAAGGTGAAAGGTATTATAGGTACTATCCCAAACAAAGGCGAAATAATAAGGGATGGGCTGTAGGTGAAGCCGGTTTCGACAACTTGATTAGATTGTAGATTCCTAGCTCACCCATTGGTGGGATTTCTTAGCTTCACCCTAAACAGTTACGGTAAGCTACATCGGAAGGTAGGGCAAGATCGAAGCAGCTTAAAATTACTTAACATAATCGAATAAAAGGGTTTTTGGGGAGCATCGAAGGTTTCGTTTTCGAGCGAGAGATTCATTCATTCGGTTCCTAACCTAGGGGTTTCCATCTTGTTAAATAATGGTTTAAAATCATAGCAGATAGGGAAGATAGTCACAGTATCTTCGAGTTTCAAAAAGCGTAAGAGGGCCCGTTAGGGGCAAACCTCTTTCGGCTGACATTAGGTGGGATTAATACCTAGGAAGGTATAGGGTTCTTGTTCTTTGGAATTCCTTGGGGAATAAGCGCAGTTGACCTTCGTGAACACCAACTTTGCTTTCCATGATCGTTCCAGCGTTCTTGTTTTTCTTCTTAGAAATCTTCTTCATCTGAGATGTTGTTGAAGACATTGTTGGAAGTTGTTAAGAGCTTAGGGTTTTTGACGAGAAGAGAAGAAGAAAAAGTTCAGAGTGTGGAAAAAGAGTAAAAGACTAAGCTGTTTAGTTTTATAGTAAGTAAGTTGAAGCACTCATCAACTAAAGCCCAGATACCTGGAGGTCGTGGGTTGGATACGGAATGAGGTGGCGTGAAGTGAGCATTGGTAATAAAGCGTGATTAAAGGTAATCATTGTCTTTAATAAGCACCACATCTGCAAATGTGATTTTTGAAGCGGTTCGGAAACCCGAGGCGTCACGATTGATGTAGTGGAAACCATACACAGTATCATGATTACTCAAAGTCACATCAAAATCTTGTGAATAGGTTTAAAATAAGTATTTCTCAGAAAGAGATTCGAAATACATATTTTAAAGGGGCATTTTGTTGGCTGAAGATTTTGATATATATGATTCGAAATGGAGTCATTGAGCTCAAAACAAAATGATGTCGTTATTAGGTGGGAACAAAGTGAATGTCACAGTTCGGAAATGAAAAATTGGCTCTTGAATGGGCGTCTTGAAGCTTGGAGTTTGAGCGACGATTATGATGATGATACATATGAAGGAAGCTTAGTGGTAGTAGGAGTGTGTCACGAGAGTAAGTTCGAAGCAAGTGGCCAAAGCATTTGAAATTCAAGCGAGCGGGATAATTGGAGGTTAGGAAATATCTGTTGGAGGCGGTTCGAAGGCAGCGTGGAAGCAAGACAAGTGCGGTGTGCATGTTACGAGCGTGGCAAGATCTCATAAGCCCGGACCGTTATGGTGAAGTAGTATAAATAGAAGTCTTAGTGTTAGGATTTCGTGTGTCATATCTATTGTACAAAAATTCGATGAACATTCAAAATACCACATGGCTAGGAAGCGAATGCTCGAATGATATGCGTATGGTTGCACAAAACTTTTATTATTCGATAAACATATTTATCTTTCAGGTTTATCCTTTATCTTTGCATCAATGTCTTTTAAATTCTTTACATTCAAAGTCATTTAACTTTTCCTTGCATTTAAATGTTTCTTTTATTTCAAAGTCTTTTACATTTCAGAAACTCTTTACATTAACGTTCTTACTTTCCAGAAAATCTTTACATTCTTGTCTTTACATTTTTGTCTTTTTACATTTCATGCTTTTATATTCATGCTTTTACATTAAAAGTCTTTTACCTTTAAAACCATTTCGTTTTCACGCATTTACATTTCTTTGCAAATCGAACCTTATTGCGTTTACTTGTTCAAATCAGTTTTATGTTATTTTGTTTGATCATGTCATTAAGTTATTTAGCATTGTGATCGAAATACTTTGGATATATATATAAAACACTCTGAATACAAGTCTTAAACATGAACACTTATTTTGTTATTAATTCTATCAAGCGACCAATACCCATAGGATCAATCTAGTCGATCCGCAAATTACGGAGGGTGAATAACAATTATAACGCTTATTCGATAGTTTGGAAGACTAGCGGTTGTTTCACGAAATCACGTGAGCAGGTTTATACACTTTAAACTAAAATCGATTTCTATTATTTAAGCATCATAAACATAATTTGATTATATATTCTTGATCGTTGATGATGTTTGCAAGCTTTACGTTTATTTAATTCGATTTTAAGTCGGGAATCGTGATATGCCATTGTTAGGTTTTCCAGCTTCAAATTGGGATCCTTGATTTAGGAAAAATTGGTCAAAACCAAAGTCATATTAGTATTCATTAGGATGAAAGCAATTGATCCATGTCCCCATAACGAATTTATATTGCATATTTTTGGATCATGATTTTTGCAAGACTTATAGCTACGGTTAATCCGTTGGTAAAAGCTTATTCTACGAACTAAAGCCGTAGCTAAAGTTTAAATATTTAAATGAGGAAGACAATGTACTTGGCGCGTATTACGATTGGCATCGATTAATTTCGTTTTTGTTTCTTTTATTCCATGTCACTAACACAAAGTGCAGGTTGGTCCAGTCGCAAGGAAGTCACGCGTATAACATAGAGGACCTTGGTTCGAACCTTGGCTCCTCACTTTCTTTTTAACACTTTGCAAAAACTAACATTTTTCTTATTTCTTTTCATATTTTTTCCTTTTAATTTATTTTCTTTTTAAACAATTTTCTCATGCATTAAAAAATCACCAAAAATATTTTCTTTTTGCATTTTAATCAGAAAAATACTTATTTAATTTTTGACATAAAAATTAATATTTTTGCATGCATATTTTAATTAATTGTTAATTAACCATTAAATTGACTTTTAATTGCTTTTATTATCAAAATCGATCAGAAAATTCTCACAAAATTACTCTATCATCTAATTGTCATTACTAACTTAAAACATTTTTCTAACTCAAAAAATCTTTTTTACTAACATTTTTTCTCTTATGCGAGTTTCTTATATTTTCCGATTATTATGTATCTGCTTACAGGTTGTAATAGTTAGGCTTTATTTTCTCGCATTCTTTTCCAATATTATGTAACTTCTCATGGGATGTAATAGTTTAATTAGGATTTACTTTCCGCTCCTATTATGTATGCTGCCCCAAGCCATGGCGTACGTGGACATTTACTTCCATGATTTACTTTACACCTATAAGCTGCTAGTAACTAGGCGTGTATGGCAAGACAAAAGCGAACATAGATCACTTCTAATTCCAAGATAAAATATTTGAATTAGAACACACTTCTTCCACATGCACCCCTTAGGGTAATTCTCTCTCGTTGCCTTTCGAATAAATGGTCGAGTCCCTCGAGCGTAGAGGTATCCTAGCATGGTTTCTACAAACATATCATCATAGTCCCTTCGATACAAAGATCATAGACCCACGATGTAGCCTACGAATACATGATCTAGTCCTCGATTGTTGCCTATGAAAAGTGATGATCGTCCTCGAATGTGCTAAGATACTCCTACAAGTTGCTTTCTATGACCATCCGATGTCCCTGAGATGTCCTTCACATCCAACGATAGGGTTACCTACCAACTAATGGTATGGATAGCGCTATTCTAAGGCTTGATAAAACAACCGAAGACCATTACGAGTAGGTAATAAGATTTTGGTTGCTTGCTCTATCAAAATACTTTTCACACCTCACACTTTTGTCAAATTTCAAACATTTTCAAAACAAAAATATTTCGAACACTTTGTATACATTCCTACATGAATCATTACAAAGTCAAAGCGAAATGCCTTTTCAAAATTTTGTCAAACACCTGAAAGCAATTTTTAAAGTGAGCTAAAAGCAACTAGGCACATGTGATAACTACGGATGGAAAGGGGTGCTAATACCTTTTCATAACCTTCTACCTTACTCGAGAATCTAACGAAGGTCTTTTACATTCTTTTCACCTTCCAATTGGATAAAAAGAAAAGCGGTGGCGACTCTTGCTATCCGCATGACATTTGCGATAAAAAGCAAAACAAAATCTCAAAGTCGAGTTCACAGTATTACAGCGACAGTAAAAAGAATCTATATTTAAATAGAGAAAAGTGATGAAGATTGAATAGTTTGGTTCAAGATTAGTTTCATTTATATGCTTCTTGATTGGAAGAAGAAAGAAGTGAATATGGAAGAAGAATTTTGATAAGATTAGGAAGCGGTGGTTTCGGTTTGGGCAGTTTTATGTTAAAGAGTGATATGATGAATGACACAGAATGACTTAGCGATGCTTTTTACAAGCGATACCGGTACAATCTTGAATTGGGACCCACTCGCGTGCAACTCTGAGCATGTCTATGGGTCGTGATGAAAGTTCAAAGAGTATGCTTTCGAAATGGAGAGATTTAGCGGTGAGTTCAACCACCCTTGTCGATAGGGAGTTGGTTGATATGTTTATGGGAACAACGGCAGGCCCATTCTTCAATCATCGATTGGAAACTCTTCACCATTCATAGAGGCGTGTTGGCAGGAGAACACGTTGAAGGCGGAATCAAGGCGGAAAGATTCGGGTAGAATCGTCCTCAAATCTTTGCGAAGAAATCTTTTGGTGGTAACAAAGCCAGATCTTTGTATGGTCGAGCGGAGCCAGAGACCAACCGTGCTCAATACAGTGAGGCGGTTGTGATCTCTAATCCTACATCGGCACAACCTCGTGAGACAGCGAGAGCGAGCGCCACGAGGCGGTTACAAGATCGACATGCCATTGTCGCGAAGCCTTGCAACACATGTTGAAAGCAAAGCTGATTACCTTGAGGGATCCTCCTCGAAAACATCAACACTTCCTCTCAGAGACAATCCTAATTCTAAGTGTGCTTACCACTCCAACAGACCAGGCATAACAACGGCGATTTTTGGTCTGCGAAGAGCAAGATTCAAGACATGATTGAAGCTAAAGAAATTGAGTTTGATCCTCCTGTTGAGACTACGATGTGATCAGCGCTTATGCCTAACCATGGCAAAGTTCCAATGCTATTGACAAGAACTCTTATGTTTTAATATAGATGACTTGGATATTCGTGATATTATTAAAAGAATTTCTGCAAGCGGTGTCAATCAGGGCCTTGAGAATTATCGTTGGTGCCCTCTGCGCTGACGGTTGTGCTTGGTTGAGAAGGCGTGTCGGTGCATGATGGATAGCAGAAGTGCTATTTACGAAACCATCACTGTGGAGAATCGTGAAGACATGTCTAGCGAAGATCGAAGATGTGGCCGTGCAGTATGGGATACCTTGGGGCGACCAAGTGGAAAGTTTAATTACATGGTGAAGTATCTTTTCACGAAAGCTACAAAATTCCTATTGAAGATGTCAAAGCTACAGGATGGGAGGCGACTTCGAAGACTATCTTTGATGTAAGCGAGAATAAGTTTCCTCTGCGATCCTATGCCTAGAGTGGCACCTCTCATCATCATTCTCCCGAGACCAGGTTCCATACTCCTCGACAAAGTTATACCATGGAACTATGGGCGAAGTTTACTATCATGGCATCAAACAAGACCCTCGACCATTGAGGACATTACGATTGGCTACCATTCCTAAAATTGACAACATCACGGATCAAGTAAGGTGACTAGAACAGGAAGAGTGTTTTCTCCAGAGATCTATCCTCCAACATGACACTCTCGACTCGCATTCGGTATCGAACCCATTCCGACGGAGGGAAAGAACCGATAACTCATCCTGCTTTCAGACGAGTGCGAAGAGTTCTTGAAGATGCCTCAAAACAAGAAATGGAGGAAATCGAAGATCATCAAGAAGAGTAACTACAATGTTGTGGAGCAGTTAGGACAGACTCCGTCCAAGATCTCCATGTTGGCTCTGCTGTTGTGCTCGAGGCTTAGCTAAGGCCTTGGTGAAGTTTAGAAGAATGCTCACATACCGCAATACACTACTCTGATCAATTTGAAGTTTGTATTGCTAGCACAGCTGCTAACAACGGCCTAAACCTACGATCTTGATTGACTCTGCGGGAAGGAAACCAACAAAGCCTTGCCGTCTACGTTGAATCGAGGCGTTACATTGTCTCATGTTTGGTGATACGGTTCCACTCTGAATATCCTACCGAAGAGTGCTTTTGACCGACTTGAGGTTGAAGGATTGGTCTTGAAGCCCATGACATAATTGTAAGAGCTTTTGATGGTTCTAAGCGAACAATACTTAGAGCTCATTACGCACGTTAAGTCGGTTCCCAAACTTTGACTCCACTTTCTTTGTCATGGACATCGTCCGACTTACTCTTACCCTTGGGCGCCCTTGGGTACATGGGAGGCGGCAGTCGATACCTCTACCTTACATCGAGGAAAAGTACCGGTGAAGGGAAGGTTGTTACAGTTATGTGGTGAAGAATACATGGTAAGTCATCTGCGGTCATTGATACCTCGAGATGGAAGGTGAATTCTTTGAGACTCCCTATCAAGCTTCGAAGCAGTTCGAGTTATGCACTGACTCTCTCGCCACTCACAGTTACACAAGTTCCGCCTAGGATGGCCTCGCTAAAGGATGCTCGGTAGCAGTTGAAGAAGGAGGTAGTACTATTTGGGGTCAACTCCCAATCTTCCTTTCCGTCGACAAGACTTGTTTAGGCTTCACCATCAAAGGTCGAGAGAGAATGATCGCCATGACGTTCAGAGCAACTTCCTTTCCGCATCACCCGAATGGAGTCCATGCCATAGAAGGCGACAACGATGACTTCGACATCGGCAAATGGATCTTCGACTCGGACAATGGACTTAGAAATTGGAAGACAAGAGCGTCATACCAATCTCCTCTAGCAAGTAATTGCTTTTTGTTTCTGTTATGCTTTTCGTTTCTATGCTTTGAACAATAAACTTTAAAGCTTTGGTGCCTTGGGGCATCATGGCTCGTTGTGAGGGTTATTATCATCATTTGCATATTTTCATTCAATAAAATCATTGGACTTTTGCATTTAATTCTTTCTTTTTACTTTACTACCCTTCAAAGCTATGTGTTCTTACACACCCCATGATGCAACTGTGAGATCACTCGAATCTCGTTGATACAGTACATGCTTTATTGCTAAATATGACTTGATAATCCGATCTAACAAAGCGAAGCGAAGGTGAGGAAGATTGTGAAGTTACTGGAGAACTTGTCGAGGCTGCTACTGACAAGAAGCGAGTTATCGACCACACAGAAACCGATGGAGGTTGTGAATTTGGGTACTAATGAAGGCAGAAAAGGTCAAGATAGGAGCGGTCTTGAGCGGTGTCAAGAAATATTGGTTCGGATGCTACGAGACTATATCGAGGTTTTTGCTTTGTCATACGAAGACATGCGAGGTTTAGACATTGACATTGTGGTACAGATTACAAGCAAAAGAAGGTTTTCTCCACAAGACGAGAAGGTCCGTCGTATGCGTCACGAGATGTCGAGAGAAAATCAAAGCCGAATTTATGGCAGTTCAGCGCGGTTTCCTAGCGTTACTTCTTATCCACGATGGGTTGCCAAGCGTGGTACCTTTAAGAAGGATGGCGAAATGCGAATGTGTGTGGATTCTGAGAGATTTGAGAGCAAGTCAGAAAGGCGATTTTCCACTTCCTATTGATGTCACATCGAAAACACTCGGCATAAGGTTTTCTCCTTCATGGATGGTTTCTCCGATTACAATCGGATCAAAACGAAGACATGGAGAGAGACTACTTTGTTACGGTGGGGCACTTCTAGCTGGTCATGGTTCGGTGAATAACGGCGCCACTTATCAGCGTGCCATGGTGGCATTATTTCATGACATGATTCATCACGAGATAGAGGTCTCGTCGGCGACATGATAGCTCGATCACGCAGAAGAAGAACATCTCGATCATTTCGCGGGCGTTTGATGGGCGAAGAAGTGGGACTAAGACTCGACCCCAACAAGTGCACCTTTGGAGTCGGTCCGGTAAACTCCTAGGTTTGTTGTCGATGGTAAAGGTATTGAAGTTGACTGACCAAGGTTAAAGCTATTCAAAATGCCGACTCCCATACGAGAAAGAAGTCGAGGTTTCTTGGGACGATTGAACTACATTGCCGATTCATTACGTCTAGCGCTACATGTGAGCTAATCTTCATTCTTGAAGAAAGATCAAGTAGTGGAATGGAATGATTGCGGATCTCTTTTGACAAAATCAAGGGTACCTCTGAATCCTTCTATCCACGATGCACTTTGCCGAAGGAAGACCTCTTATCATGTACTTGACGGTGATAGAGAACTCAATGGGGTTGTGTTAGGGCAACATGGTGCAGTCGAAAAGAGTATGCAATATACTACCTTAGCAAAAAGTTTACCAGGCGTGAAACAAGATACTCACACTCGAGAAAACTTCTAGCTTTACAACGGAACGCTGGCCGCCTAAGGCAGTATATGTTGACTCACACTACTTTGTTGATCTCGAAGATGGATCCGATAAAATACATATTTGAGAAACCAACTCTCGGAAGAATAGCAAGATGGCAAATGATCTTGTTGAATCGACATCAATATACTTCTCGAAAGTGATCAAAGGAAGTGTAGTAGCCTATCATTTGACTTCATCAAGTAGATGACTGTCTATCATCTTGATTCGAGTTTCAGACAAAGATGTTTTGTTAGTTCTTGATTGCGAAAGAGAGACAGACGAAGGACACGAACAAGGATCCGATGGACCATGGTCTTTGATGGAGCCTCGAATGCACGGCAATGGCATTGGCGCCATCATTACATCCCTCTGATGAGACAGACACACCGCCAGATTATGTTTCAGTTTTACCAACATGGCGAATCGGCGTGCATCATGGGTATTAAAGCTACTATTGACAGAATCAAATTCTTGCAAGTGTATGGAGACTCGACTTTGTGATCGGTCAGATTAAGGCGAGTGGGATACGACGCATCAGAATCTCATTCCATATCGAGCATGTTCTAAGTCGATCCTTTATTTCAAAGAGATTACTTTTGATCACATTCGAGAAGAGAATCGGTTGGCGGGGCATTAGCTACTATGTCATCTATGTTCAAAGTCGGATGGGACAACGAGGTTCCCCGATCATCATTGAAAAGTTTGACGAACGTTATACTATTGTGAACTTGATACAGAAGAAAACCTTGGCTCTCAGTAAAGAGGTATCTTGAGGCTCGAGAATATCCCGTGAGGGGCATCTCATCAACGATAAGAAGTTCTTGAGATTCGCATCAAATTCTTCCTCAACAACGGGATTTTATACAAGCCTTGAGACTTGTGCTTACTCATTGTGTAGATCGAGAAAACTTCCGGACAAATCATGGAAGAATTACGAAGCGCATTCGGTACCCACTCCGATGGATATACCATGGCTAAGAAGATTTTGAGAACAAGTTACTATTGGTCCACCATGGAGGTTGATTGTCACGCTATGCTCGATCTTGTCACAAATGCGGATATCACGGAGACAAAGTGCACGTACCTCCGGTACCATTGAATGTACGAGCGGCTCCTTGGCCTTTCGCAATGTGGGGCATCGACATGATCGAATCAAGCCCACTTCTTCAAATGGACATCGTTTCATCCTTGTGGCAATTGATTATTTCACCAAGTTGGTAGAAACTGACCTCGATTCGCATACATTACCAAGAATGTTGTGGCTCGATTCATCAAGCATAATCTTATTTGTCGATCACGGAACTCCCGAAAGGATCATCACGGATAACGGTTCTAATCTCAACAACAAAATGATCACCCAGAACTACCTTGCCGCGATTCAAGATCAAGCATCACAACTCTTCTCCATATCGACCTAAAATGAATGGCCTGATGGAAGCCGCCAAAAGAATATCAAGAAGATCATACTGAAGATAGCGGTGACTTACAAGGATTGTACGAGATGTTGCCATTTCTCTCCGCGATTCTTGCACCACAGTGCGAACATCCAGAGGCAACCCCCTCCCTTGTATACGGTATGGGCGAGTCCTACTAATTGAGGTTGAGATACTCTCAACCGAGTCCTCAGGGGCGGAGCTAAGCAAGCGAATGAGTCCGGACTACGCCTTGACCAAATTGATCGATCGAAGCGGCTCGCATCCATCGCCATGGACAGATCTATCGAGAAGCGAATGATGGGCGTTCAACAAGAAAGTCAAACAAAGTCTACCAAGTCGGTGATCTAGTAGTCAAGCGCATCATCCTTCCTGAGGGGATCCCGGGCAAATGGACTCCCACCTGAGAGGACCATTTGTAGTCAAAAGCAGATTTTTTGGTGGACTATGATATAACACCATGGATGGCGAAGACTTCCCACACCTTGTGAGCAGGACATAGTCAAAAATACTACGCATGACGAGACCGCTAGGTCGGTGGCCTAGGCAAAAGTAAGGAATCTGGCCGAACAGGTTCGGGCAAAGATTATATATATATAAACATTGTACACCCAGTGAAAACACGGTGACGGGCAAGGGTATCCGGTGGCGAAAACACGAGAAGGCGATCTAGGAAAAGTTAGGGATTTAAGCGTACGACTATGTTTCGTCCAGATCACCTACCTACAAACTACTACCATCAGCATTCAAGATTCAAATGGCGAAAATCAATTCACTCACTTTCTACTGACAGCAAGGAGATGAGATAGTCGAAATATATGAGTACTAGCATAGTTGAAACTTGACGAGATTGTTTCCACATAGCTTTTTTACTTTCTTTGTGTACTATTGGCAGCATCTGTTGCCTTTCAAATTAATACAATTTCTTTCTTTTACAATGTTCGCTATTTTTGTTTTTTGCATAAAGTCCAATGATTGCTTTGAATGATTATATGCATTTGACAATAAATATCTGTTTACAAACATACGAAAAGCGGACATACGAAATTAATTACTACAGGCTCTAGGAATTGGGATGACGACGAAAGTCATCAATATATTCCCCTGCAGAGTACAATCCCCACAGAGCTGTCACTCACTACAAACTTTCTCCAGGGAAATACAAATTTCCTTCCATCGGTGTTCCAACGCTCGGCTTCATCGCGTTAGTCTCGACAGCGATCCCATCGATCTCCAGCGATAGCAGTTCGTCTCTAGCGAGAGGTATTTATCCCAGCCAGTATCTCGGCGATCACCATTCACGATAGCGGCAATATCCGGACTCGAAACTTGGTGAGATAATGCATCGGAGGCTGCATCTCTTATTCCCGGTTTCGACAAACCGGGTCCTTCAAGCCTATAATAGGACATTCCCCACCCGGATCTGAAGATCAGTGAGTGTCCTCCAACTTCCACCATCCTCGATGGGGTCTACCACAAGATCCCAGTAAGTATCTCCGGTTTTGTTATTCCCAGCAGCATTGATATCTAGACTCGAAACTTGGTGGGATAGTGCATCGGAGAATCAAGGCACCTTCTCCTCTTCCGAGTTAGAGTTTTTCCCCAGTCAATCTCGGGCGAGAACATCCACATCTTCTTCAAGATGGATATGTTTTGAAATACCACAACATCTACATTCATACATTATTCATAAAAGTCATAACATGAGCATATATCATTCATACACATTGTCATATGATCGCATGCATCATAACTGCAAAAGTCTAACTATATCTGTCAAAGTTTCTTTTGGTTTTCCAGCAACGGTGAAACCACTTCTAAACAAAAGGTCAAAGATTAATACAGAAACAAGGCGAAACCTATCTGAGCAATAGTGACAATAGGTCCGGGATTAATACGAGCAAGGCGGAAACCTATCCAGAAAGGTACAAATTACCTCCAATGGAAGGTCCGGTTAATACACGGCAGGCGGAAACCCTATCAAGCGACCACCCATGTTGTCCTCCGGCAATGCACTAGATAACACCAGAAGCAAGGCGGAAAACTATCCACATTACGCCAAATATTATCCCCCCAGAGTAGCCAGGGCGAAGGTTTATTCTTATTATCTCTTATTATCAACAACAACTACAGAGTCTAGCGTACGACTCGGTTGCCTAGATGGCATCTTAAGCCCGTCTCGAGCTACTTGTCAACCTCTCTCCACTTTCAGAATCTTGCATATTTAGTTAAAACCAATACAAACCAATAACTTCATTCAAGCGGCAGCGAAAGTCTAACGTCGACTGGATGGCATCTTAAGCCCATCTCCGTGCTCCCTCTACTTTCGGGAATATCTGCGGAGCCTAGCATATGGCTCATTCCCATTCGTCTCTCTAGATGGCATCTTAAGCCCATCTCAGAAGCGATTCTCCTGACCGAGCGTTATCGAGTCTAACATACGACTCATTCCCGATAAAAGTCGGCAATTTCTCCAAATGGCATCAAGCCCATTCCACACATCATCAATCAGCGGCGAGTTCAAATTTTCGGATGTACTCGGTGTTCAATCATCTTCTACCTCAGGCTACGAAAAGCATGCCAATCTAACCCTTCGGTATAAGAGGATTGAGCAGGGGCAATTGTCATACCCAAAATTTTCCTTCTACTTCTCAAGACATTTCACTATCCATACTCAAGGATTTCACAAGGGTTGGCCGGGAACCCTCTCTAAACAATCAACCCAAACTAGGGTTTGGCTATCCTCGAATCAAGATGGACTTCCAACATCTCCGATTGGTCATCATGCCTCATCATATGCTTCAAAGAATCTCCATGTCAAGTTTCAAGCCTTACAAGTCAAGTTTCCTCAAACAATTGCTCGGATGGTTGAAAATCAATTGTATTGGACAAAAGTCAATTGTGGTCAACATACGGTCAAACTTCATAATTTTGGTCAACATCCATATTTTGAAGTAACATTCATCATTTGATCAAGGGTTGATCATGATTCATCAAGAAAACTCAAGATTTGATCAAAAGTCAACATACTTTGACCAGGCATAACTTTCACATACTTTGCAGGAAATATTTCCACCACCTCTCATTTTGAAGAGAATTCAATTCTATACAACTTCATGTCTCACAAGCTTGGTCGGAAAATGCTTCATTTGGAAGATATGGATCAAAACATTAAGGGTCCTTTTCAAAGTCAACAAAAAGTCAACTTTTTGTAAAGAAGTGTTATTGAGAATGGAAACTCCAATTGAGATGAAACTAAAGAGGTTGTTTAGAGGACATCTAGAGCTTTCTAACAAGTCCAAGAACACCCAAAAATGTTAAAAATTCAGCAAGATACACCTTGCACAAGTTGGGCATTTTGAGGAGGTGCTAAAGAAATACTTGACAAAAGCAAAATTTTGGAAATGGGCCTACCTTTTCTTGGTTCAAACTTGTTCCTCAACTAATTTGGAACCTCCAAGCCCAATGCCACGAATTTTATCTTTTATTTTCTATTTATTTCTGATTTTAATCATTTAAAAGCCAATTAAATTAAAATAAAAGGTAGAAAATCAAAATTAAATGCAAATTGGATTTTCTCTCATTCTTGAGGTCGAAAAAACCTCCCATTTGGAAAATTCGAAATTGGCATTGATTGGCAAGAGAATTGATTGAAATTTGATCAAAAAGGCAATATTTGGTTTTATACCAAATCAAATATTTTCTCATTGATTGATACATTATTTCTTCATGATTCTTGACCTAAATCCATCTACTATATATACATGAAGCATTCACATGACACGAGGAACAAAATTTACGCCTCTAAGAACCACCAACTTCAAAAAGCTGTGACATTCAAGCAATTGGCAGCTAACTTTGCTTCGATTGAGACGATTCCAAGCCTTGCAATGGATTCTGGGTTCTCGATCAATCCCGATACTCACAAGCAAGCAAGCGTGCGAAGCGCCATATCAAATCACGGTTTATACACTTTAAACTCAAAATCGATTTACATTATTCGCATCATAAACATAATTTGATTATATATTCTTGATCGTGATGATGTTTGCAAGCTTTCGGTTTGTTTAGTTCGATTTTAAGTGCGAGGAATCGTGATATGCCATTGTTAGGTTTTCAAAGCTTCAAATTGGGATCCTTCGATTTAGGAAAAATTGGTCAAAACCAAAGTCATATTCGTATTCGGGAGGATGAAAGCAATCGATCCATGTCCCATACGAATTTATATTGCATATTTTGGATCTTGATTTTGCAGGTGCTATAGCTACTGTTAATCCTTTGGTAAAAGTTTTAGCTACTGAACTAAAACCGTAGCTAAAAGTTTAAATTTTAAATGAGGAAGAGCGATGTTCTTGGCGTGTTACGATTGGCATCGAGAATTAATTTCGTTTTTGTTTCTTTTATTCCATGTCACTAACACAAAGTGCAGGTTGGTCCAGTGGCAAGGAAGGCACGCGTATAACATAGAGGACCTTGGTTCGAACCTTGGCTCCTCACTTTCTTTTTAACACTTTGCAAAAACTAACATTTTTCTTATTTCTTTTCATATTTTTTCCTTTTAATTTATTTTCTTTTTAAACAATTTTCTCATGCATTAAAAAATCACCAAAAATATTTTCTTTTTGCATTTTAATCAGAAAAATATTTATTTAATTTTTGACATAAAAATTAATATTTTTGCAAGCATATTTTAATTAATTGTTAATTAACCATTAAATTGACTTTTAATTGTTTTTTATTATCAAAATCGATCCAGAAAATTCCCAAAAAATTACTCTATCATCTAATTGTCATTACTAACTTAAAAAAAAATTCCTAACTCAAAAAATCTTTTTTACTAACATTTTTTCTCTTATGCGAGTTTCTTATATTTTCCGATTATTATGTATCTGCTTACAGGTTGTAATAGTTAGGATTTATTTTCTCGCATTCTTTTCCATATTATATAGCGCTCATGGGATGTAATAGTTTAATTAGGATTTACTTTTCGCACTCTATGTATCTTCCCAAAGCCATGTAATAGCGTGGGACATTTACTTTCCGCACTTTATTTTCCATAATTTACTTTTTGCACCATAAGCTGCTAGTAACTAGGCGTGTATGGCAAGATAAAAGCGAACATATATCACTTCTAATTCCAAGATAAAATATACGAATTTGACACCTTCACACATACCACTTAGGGTAATTCTCTCGTTGCCTTCGAATAAATGGTCAAGTCCTCGAGCGTAGGGTATCCCTTGGTGCCTAGAAACATATCATCATAGTCCCTTCGATACAAGATCATAGACCCACGATGTAGCCTCAGATACATGATCTCGTCCATCGATTGTTGCCTACGAAAGTGATGATCGTCCCTCGAATGTGCTAGGATACTCCTAGATTGCCTTCTATGACCTCCGATGTCCTTGAATGTCCGCTACATCCAACGAATAGGGTTACCTACCAACTAATGGTATGGATAGAGTTATTCTAAAGGGCGTAAAACAACATGAAAAGCGACCATTAAGGTAGGTAATAAGACTTTTAGTTGCTTGCTCTCAAAATACTTTTCACACTCACACTTTTGTCAAAGTTCAAACATTTTCAAAACAAAAACATTTTCGACACTTTGTATACATTCCTACATGAATCATTACAAAGTCAAGAAAATGCCTTTTCAAAACATTTTGTCAAACACACGAAGCAATTTTTAAAGTGAGCTACAAGCAACTAAGAGCCCGTAGATAACTACGGATGGAAAGGGTGTTAATACCTTCCCTTTTCATAACTCTCTTACTCGAGAATCTAACGAAGGTATTTTTACATTCTTTCACCTTCCCTTAATTTGATAAAAGAAAAGTCGGTGGCGACTCTTGCTATCCATAACATTTGCGATAAAAGCAAAACAAAATCTCAAAGTCGGTTCAAGTATTACAGACAAGTAAAAAAGAATCTATATTTGAATAGAGAAAGTGATGAAGATTGAATAGTTTGGTTCAAGATTAGTTTAATTTCTATGCTTCTTGATGGAAGAAGAAGAAGTGAATGTGGAAGAAGAATTTTGATAAGATTGGAAGCGGTGGTTTCGATTTTGGAAGCAGTTTATGTTAAAAGTAATATGATGAATGATAGAGGAAGAAGAATAATAAGCACATCAGTTTCAAGAAAAACAAATTTGTAAATGTAATTTTGTTTATGTTTTAATATTAAATCGTTATTTTAAAAATAATTTTGATGAATTTTAATGGCTTGAATAGTTCTTTTTTGTATTTTGAACCCTATACCTTTAGCTCAAATGATACATTCTCCTCCACCAAGTCATTTGTTGTTTATGTTTAACATATGTAATGCATATGTATATATTGTATAATGTAGTAAATTATTTTAGAATAGATTTTGTTATATTGAGACATTTTAATATTTTATATAGTTGAAATATTTGAACTACATTATACAATATTGTTTATATTATATAGTTGAAACATTTTAATTATTATTTTATTTTATTATTAATAAATAAAATATTTAAAAGTTAATATACTAATTCATTAGTTGAAATATTATGAAATAATTATTTCTTATTATATTTACTAGTCTTCAATTTAAAATATTAATAGGTGAAATATTTATTAAATTAATTTAAATGATCTAAATATTTAATATTTCAACTATTAATATTTTAAATATTAATAGTTGATAAATTAAATAGTTGAAATATTAATTGTTTATATATTAAATAGTTAAAATATTAATATTGGAAACCCAGAATTAGGGACCTATGCTAAAAAATATAGTATCAGAACCACATAATTAGGGATCCTAAACCATATATATATATATATATATATATATATATATATATATATATATATATATATATATATATATATATATATATATATATATATATATATATATATATGGACTAAAACAAAAACATGTTAATTAACAAGGACGATAACCAAAATAACGCTAATTAAATAATTTATTAAATATTTCAAATATTTATTAAATTGATTAAAAATATTTGAAATATTTAAAACATTATAGGTTGGGGTCAAAGGTCTTTGGTGGGCGAAAACAAAAAATACGCTAACTTAAAGAGACACGCTAATTGGACGAGAAAATATCTATTTAAGTCATTTTTAATTAACATTTTCAAATTTACATTGTCACATAAAAATTATTTTGATCACATCACTTAAAATTTTGACACATCAACAATTTTGAAGAAAATATAAAATTTTAAGACTAAATTGCAATCAACAAGAATGGTTAAAATGCTAAGACCAAAAATATTATTGAGTCTAAAATATATTTGAAAGAGTGTGTTGATTTAATTTATGTAATTATTTTAATAAATAATTGTCGCACTCCAAAATTTTCCCTTCGTTTTATCCCATTATTTTCAAGCAAAATGTTCATTTATTATGGCGAGGAGAATTCCTCTTGAAAATTTTTCATGAAAAAGTGGTGAGAAAGTTCTATCTTGTTAACCAATTCAATTCAAATTTGAGAGGTTTCAAGCGATTTGGACTATGGGTGCAAAGGTTGTTTGGAATTAGTCGAAAAAGGGTTATCATTTAGAACTTGAATTCAAAAATAATTATTTATTTGAGATTTAATTTTTAAAAGAAATTCTTTTCTTTACTCGGGTTATTTGAATTCGGTGAATGAAAATGCCATTCTCGGTGTATGAATTTGCTAGTAAAAAATAATTACAAGAGATTATTCAATCTATATTGGATATTTCAAGCAAAAATGCAAAGATCGGAATTTCAAGACTCAATGTGAAAAAAAGAGAGTTTCTTATTATTATTTCTTTAGAATTCGGTTACAATTTCGAATTGTAAAGTTACAGAAAATACAAAAAAAGAATGTCTTAATTCTATTTGTTGCTACAAGTCCTAAGTTTGTCAGAGTTAATTGTCGCTTCCTCAGAGTTTTGCTTCACATTCGGGCTGCCTTCTCATTTGTTGTTATGACCATTCTCGCGTTGTCACATGAAACACAAGAAAGAGAATGATTAGTAGTCATATATCAAAGTAAAATCAAAGTAAAGTAACATATTTTTGAACTCATCATTAGGTGTCTGGCGGGAATCAGGTTTTAATGCTAATCCTCATAATCTTGCGCAAGATTAATCATCGGTGAAGAGGCTTATTTGCAAATCGCGAGCTAACTCGGTTCACAAACAAGTTTAACTCGAGAATATTCATCACGGTTTAATCTAACCAATGATCTAATTAATCCCACAGTTTAATCTAATCCAACGACCAAGTAATTCCCACAGAGGCAAGTGTAATTAAAGGCAGCGAGGGTCCAAGTTAACATAGCAGCGGCAAGAAAGACAAATTGTCTTGGTTATCGAGCATAATCAAAGCCGGTAATAAAGCCAGGAGGTAAACTCAACCCTAGTAATTAACACAGCAAACATAGAAGAGGAAAAGTGTGGTTTCAAAGTTATATTTTCACCAAAGGTGAAAAGGAGAAAAAATAGAACAAGTCAGTATTGCTGATGAGAGTCTGTGGGCAGAAGACAAGGACCAGCCTACATTTATGTTTAAAACAATACCGAGGAAAAGAGGCATCAATTTAGAAGCAAAAAAGAGAACGAAGCAAGTGTCGACTAACAACCACAAAAAAGAACAGGCATATATCTATTTTGAAGAAAAAAGGCTATCAGTGTTTGAACACACAGTTTATTCTCAACACAGTTTATTCTCAACACAGGTTTATTCTCAACACAGTTTATTCTAAAAAAAGAAACCAACAGAACAAGCATCCATCCATTGACACAAAAAAACCAAAAAACCATCGTAGCATCTGCCTAAAACGGTTCCAAAACCAAAAAAACAAAGAAACAAGTGAGGCATCGTGTTACCATTACAAACCAAAAGGCAAAACCTAGTGTAGCATTTGTTCTAACCATTTTCAAACCCAGAAAACCAGCAAATGTATCGTTTCTAAACACAAAAACCAGACCAAAATCCAAACAAACCAGCATGACCAAACAACAGCAAAATCCCAGAAAAATGTAAAAAACCGAAACCTAAGCTAGCATATTCCTCATCATTTTCCAAAGACCAAGAACCTTTAGAGTTCAAGTTTTGAAGTTATATTACGAATACGAGAGAAGGCGAAGAGAAATCGGAAAGGTCTCACCCGATCGTCACGAAGAGGTAAGATTAGCGATTGCCATTAGGATTCTAGGGTTCCTGAACCATCTGTAAAATACAATCAATCATGCATCGATGATCGAAACAAGTAAGCGTAAGAGAAATCGAAGCCGAGGCCCATGCCGCCACCGGAAGTAGAGGCGATTTTAACACGGTACATCGTGTGCTCCTTGTTGGGGTTTCGTCAACAGTGAGAGATGGTGAGAGTATCGATGTGAGAGCGAGAGAGAAAGATGGGATTCCATGGGATTTCGGGTAAGCTAGGGTTCGTTTGGGATGAGAGAAGAGAGAACATCGAGAGAGAGGCGTTGAGGCGGCGAGAGAATGAGAACCGAGCAGCGTGAGGGAGAGAAGCGAGTTTCTTACATTTTCCTTTTGCCCATTTGGGCAATTATTTTGTAATTCCTTTTTTTTTTTTCTTTTTCTTAAAATAAAAAAAAAAATTTAATCTATTTTTCTTTAAAATACATTAGGTGCGGTGGTGACAAGTGTCACCACCTTGTTTAATGAAAATCTTTTTCTTTCTTTTATTTATTTTCTTAGTTTATTTAAAAGTGTTAATGTTAAATAAATATGTATATTCGATGTAATATTACCGTTTTGGACCGTCGGAGCATTTTGGAATGGAAGTCGTTGCACTCAGTTCACTAGCGCGTGTGGAGGTATTACGGACCAGTCAAAGATCAGATGGATTTCTTTCGTACTTCGCGGAATCACTGCAATACAGGTTATTTCTAATCTTTTACCTATTTCAATTAATTTATTTTTTTATCGTGAATAATATTTTGTTGCGATGTACTAAATGATTATTAGTCCTGATAGTTTTTGTTTGATGATTTACCGATTAAACTATTAGCCGATTTTTCATCAAACAGAAAAACTCATTTCTAATAATTATTTAAATTCCCGATTGTATTGTATGATATTTGTCTGTTTATTTACTCATTCCGCATTTATTCACCATTGTACACTCTGCACACAATTTAAAATTAAAATCAATCTGATTCCGCGTTGATTGACTCATATGTCAATTTCCTAAAGGGTCTCATAGTTGGGGATGGGCATGGCCATCCTCGAGTTGATTAAAGCCTTGTTGCTTTCGATCATAACCGATATCAACATTGGTCTATATACCAATTCTCCATGCACCGGTCTCATGGTTGGGGATAGACATCTATCCTCACGAGGTTAATCAAGTCCATATACTTGACTAATCATAACCCGCTTCCATTTCATCTCGACGCGTGTCGAGAATGCTTTCATAATTTAAAGTTTCAAACCTCGATCCAACGTCGAGTTCCTTTTCAAAATATTTTTCTAAACAAATATTCTATTCCCCTCCTCCAGAAACATATGGTAGTCGGTCCGATATCGACCCTCGAGGTATGTTTGGTGTCTTAATCAAATTTAATTAACGTGAACCTTGTTTCACCTCACTTTTCTTAACAAAACTTTTGGGTAGAAAAGATGATTAGGATGTTTACGTCCACTCATCAGAGTAATTGGGCGTTAGCGGATTAAACGCTTATGGTCCATACTGGTCTCCCACATAAAACAAAATAACTCATTCAAACTCTTTTTATCGCTCATATGCGATCATTAAACTCTTTTCCGATAAAGAGTGTGCAATAGTCGTTTCAATACGAGCGAGGACTTAAGCTTTTCAAACAAACAAAACAAGTCCTAGTTCAAGTATTTGAAATGTCTAAACATGCGATTTTTCTTATAAAATCAATACAACCAATTAAAACATTTTTAAGAGGAACTACGAGTTTTGACTTTCCCATTGCACAAAGGAATATGTAGGCACGGTTCAAAAAGTGCCAAACTCAAAATAATAATAAGCAATTTGTTTTCTTTTATCTTTCGATTATAACTTAGAAATTAGCGAATATACACACACACTTAGAATTAAGCAGGTCCCATCGAGTACGATGGATGTAAGATGCTAATACCTTCCCTTACATAGCGACTCGATTCCACTTTTTTGGTCGTGAGCCGTCTTATCTGCATGTATGGGGTTTTTATCTATATTTTCTTTTCTTTTGGAATAAATAAAATTAGGTGGCGATTTCACTTTTTTGAAAATTAAAATAATTTTTGAAAATCGAATTGTTTCAATAACATTTATTTTATTATTGAAATCAGCATATTAATTATTATTTTAAAATATATGAAAATTTCATAAAAGAGACCTATGAAGGAGTATACTGGTAGTAATAACACCAGCACATCATTTGGTTGATATATGGACCCAAGATGACCATATTAATGTCACTTCAATTCATCAATATTGTGAAATTTCATCGAAACAACCCAAAAGCAAGGCAGTGGGACTCTTTTAGTATGACATGTCAAAGTCTTTTTTCTATAAAATGGAAAAATATACCGTCAATGGTCTTCCACTTATTATTCATTTAATCTAAAGTTTTATCGATTTTCAAAGATCGTGTTTACAAATCGACAAATATGACATTCAATAAGTTGTTGGATTCCTCCAATTGAGCATTATTAAAATTAAAATAATTTATATAAAATTAAGCTTGAAGGGTTTTAGTTATACCTAACTAATAATATTATTTTAAAATATGTTTGTTTCGATTTATTAAATTACAATTATTTACAATCATATTTTTTAATTCATATTTTTTAGAATAAAATTTATTTATTTTGTCAAAAGAATTTGAAACAAGTGGACCTTAAAGCTAACATGAAATAATAAAGTATCTACTTTTCACACCATGAAAGGAAAACTAGTACTAGTACATAACAAAATCAAAGTTCATATTATATTACAACAAGATACACATGCTAAGGAAACTTTGTGGAACCTCATGTGGGTCATATCATATAACTATAAAACATCTTTATGTTTATAAATAAATTTCCCAAACACTCTTCCATTTCTCATCACAGTCACACAAAACCAAACTCACAAAACTTACTAAAAATGGTAGTACAATTATTGACACTTCCTAGTTGGGTCACATTGTTCACCACATTCACCATCCTCCTCCTCTTCAACCGCCCTCTATACAAATATAATCTCCTTTGGCCCAAAACCATGGCCCATAATAGGAAACTTCAACCTTATTGGATCCCTCCCACCAATCCCTCCATAGGCTCACCCAAAATATGGACCCATCATGCACCTATGGTTTGGCTCAAGCGTCATCGTGGGTTCATACGTAGAAATAAGCGACCTTTCTTAAAACCTGACGCCACATTAGTAGGCCGACTAAATTCTCGTAGGAAAATACAACTTATAATTACTCGACATAATTGGTCTCAATACGGTCCGTATTGGCATGAAGAAAATGTGTTTATTGGAATTGTTTAGGTGCAAAGCGTCTTGAGTCCTATGAGTACATAAGAAAACAAGAGTTACAAGTTTTTGCATGAACTTTTAAGTCTAAAAAAAAATTTTGTTGAAAGACCATCTTTCAACTTTGAGTCTAAATGTCATAAGTCGAATGGTGTTAGGAAAGAAATATCTAGAGAAGATTGAAAATTCTATTATTTCTCCTAATGAGTTTAAGAAGATGTTGGATGAGTTGTTTTTGTACTGAATTCTCAATATTGGAGATTTTATTCCTTGGATTCATTTCTTGGATTCTCAGGGTATGTGAAGAGAGATGAAGGTTTTGAGTAAAAGTTTGATGGATTTATGGAACATGTGTTGGAGGAACATATTGAGAGAAGGAAAAGTGTTAAGGATTATGTTGCTAAGGATATGGTGGATGTTCTTTTGCAACTTCGAGGATCGATCTTGAAGTTAAACTTGAGAGGCATGGAGTCAAAGCTTTCACTCGAGTACATAATTATTTAAAAATTAAGTTATTTATTTAGTTGTTGATAATTACGTTTATAAATTATGACCAACATTGTTTTTTTTGTTTGTTTGTGTAATAATATTTTAATATATGATGTGATGTGACAATACAACTTTTATTATTGTATTCTATTATTCCTTAGGACTTGATAGCGGGGGAGGGGACGGAGGCTGGGAGTGAATTTCACGAGCTAATAAGGAGAAATCTTGATCAACAGATGAGCTAGATAGAGTAATAGGTAGAAAGATGGGTTGAAGAGGACATAGCTAATTTACCCTATGTTTATGCAATTGCTAAAGAAACAATGAGACTACATCCGTGGCACCAATGTTGGTACCAAGAGAGAGCTAGAGAGGATTGCAATGTTAATGGATATGATATTCCAAGGGTGTGTGATTCTTGTTAATACTTGGACAATAGCAGAGATTCTAATGTATGGGAGAAACCATATGAGTTTATGCGGAGAGGTTTCTTGATAAGGATACTGAGGCGTGAAAGGACATGATTTTGAGTTGTTACCATTTGGTCTTGGTAGAAGAATGTGTCTGGTTACTCTCTTGGTCTTAAAGTCATTCAATCAAGTTTGGCTAATTTGTTGCATGGGTTTAATTGGAGATTAAGTGATAATGTGAGAAAAGAGGATTTAAATATGGAGGAGATTTTGGGGCTTTCTACCTAAAAGATACCATTAGAAGTTGTTTGGAGCCTAGACTTGCTCATCATCTTTACTCCGTTTGATTGCTTAGGTTTTGATTTTAATAAGATTGGAGAATAATGAAAATATGTGAGATAAAAAGTAAGTGCGATGTGATGGTTAAAAAAATGTATTTGATAATTTGAGTTTGGTAATAAGTGTAGTAGTATAATCCTTTGTAACTCTAGAGTTTTGTAATACCAAATTAATCTATGTCATGTTCTCTTTTTCTTAAGGGTAATGGTTCAAAATTAAGACCAAAAATATTATTGAGTCTAAAATATATTTGAAAGAGTGTGTTGATTTAATTTATGTAATTATTTTAATAAATAATATTTATTTATTATTGAAATCAACGCAATTAATTATTATTTTAAAAAATATGAAAATTTCATAAAAGACACCTATGAAGGGAGTATAGCGGTAGTAATAACACCAGCACATCATTTGGTTGATATATGGACCCAAGAAGACCATATTAATGTCACTTCAATTCATCAATATTGTGAAATTTCATCGAAACAACCCAAAAGCAAGGCGGTGGGACTCTTTTAGTATGACAAGTCAAAAGTCTTTTTTCTATAAAATGGAAAAATATACAGTCAATGGTCTTCCACTTATTATTCATTTTAATCTAAAGTTTTATCGATTTTCAAAGGTCGTGTTTACAAATCGACAAATATGACATTCATTAAGTTGTTGGATTCCTCCAATTGAGCATTATTAAAATTAAAATAAGTTATATAAAATTAAGCTTGAAGGAGTTTAGTTATACCTAACTAATAATATTATTTTAAAATATGTTTGTTTCGATTTATTAAATTACAATTATTTACAATCATATTTTTTAATTCATATTTTTATTCATATTTTTAAATAATATTATAATTTATATGTTCTGATAAAATAATTATTATTTTTAAAATGTTTATAAATTTATTTAATTTAAAATAATTATTTAATTTAAAATTATGGTATTTATAACACTTAACCCCAAAAACTTGTATTTAGAATGTCATGGAAATTAATTTTTTAACTCAACATAGGTGTCACACCATCTTCATAAAAACATCATTTTAATTATAATTAAGTATGGCGGAAAAAAAACTTCATCAATTCAACTAAATATCTCATACTTTTATAAAACAAGATAGTCCCAACATAGGTAAATGTTACACTATCAAAGCGGGATACATGAATATTAAGTAAAACAAAAATAATAAAATAAAATAGGAAAATCGTCAATCCTTCCACACGGCAACAACTAATGCTCATTTACTTGGGTATCTACATACCATCGACACAGCGAGACACACAAAAACCAAAAAGTGGTGAGAAATATATTCATAATTATAATGATGTATGTAAATAGTCAAGATAGTTTAACAACAATATTCAACAATCATATAAAATAGTTCACGCATAGAATAATCACATATGCAACTTTATGAAATGCAATGTGAATCATATCTACTACTTCACATGTATGTTATTGGTTGATCCCGTCTCTAGTTATATATATATATATATATATATGTTGGCGTTAAAGTAGCGTGAGGAATCGAATCGAATTGATTCTACGGCTCAAACGATTTACTCTTTTGATTTGTTTATAAAGATGCATGAGCATCAAGCTTTATTATTTTCAACACAAGAAAATGATTATGAAAAGGGAAATCGCAATACCTCAATTGATATGATATGCATTACGACTAGCGTGAACTAGGCGTAATGCATTGAAGGTCGAGCAAGGGTTTGTTGTATAAAGGGAATAGATGTGGCACCCTAAATATATATAGTTATCTATAGCTTTATATATGAATATGTTTGATATGTTTGTGTGTTTTAAATTGCTATTTCTATTCTTTTGGAAAGTTTCTCCTTTGGATTTTAAGAAGGATAGATTATGTGGGATCCTAGGTTTTGTTATTATTGTGCTCATAAAGATCATTGGGATCTTCGCATACATATCCCTTAATGGGAATCGAGCATTTGTTTCCGGATCTAAAGGGATCTATGGTTTGTTTGGTTTGAGGGAGAAGAAGTTTGCTCGCCAAGGATGAGACCTTGTGCCTCACGTATTCTCAAAGGGAGGTTGAGAAAGTTAGAGCAATCGTAGTTCCCACTTATGCTAGTGGAAGCGGGAGGTTATTAAGAGACAGGCGAATGTCATCTTAATGAAAATATATCTAATCTATTTCATCACATATATTTTGAAAGGTTGATTGATTAAATCTTTCATCGTCGGTTATAGGTATTTTGCTTTCAGGTGTACAGTTACCACTATGAGTTAAGAAAGATGTTTGAAAATGATTGAATCTTTTAATTGTTTTGAGTGTTTTGCTTGAGTGTCAAGCGTTACCACTTATGATTAAGAGATGTTTTGTTTTGAAAAATGTTTGAAAAGTTTTTGATTGTATGTGATGTGATAGATGAGATACTTCTTCCATAGAGATGATAAATGTCTAAATCTGGGATAAATTGATTGGATTAGGGGATACTTTTAAGAGCCGTGAGTCCTTGTATTGTAAGCCCAGAGGGAGGCATTAGAGGTCATCGAGGGTCCTTGTATTGTAAGTCGAGAAGGCATTCTAAGGGTCATCGAGGGTCCTTGTATGAAGCTCAAGAGGAAGCTATAGGGTATGGTGGCTTTGGCTTTAAGAGTGGTTTCATCGGAAACCATCCTCTTAGGATTCAAGAGTGATTTCACCAAAATCATACTCTCGGGGTTCTATCTAGCGGGTGATTCTTTGTATTGGAAGCCGATAGGGACGTAGTTAAGAGATTTCTGGTCTCTTTCTTGTTTGATGCGAAGGCTAAAACTTAACGAGGATTTCTTTTGAGCGGCGCCCAGGAGGGACTCGGCGAAGTGTTGTCTTATATGAAGCCTAGCGGAGACTAAACTCGATAAATGAGTTTTCTTATATGAAGCCTAAGAGGAGGCTAACTCAATAAATGAGTTATCTTATCTGAAGCCTAAGAGGAGGCTAAAGGGAACCTAGTTGTTATGTTATAGCGAGCGATTATATAAACAAGTGTGTGATATGTATTCACGGGGAGTTTATGAAGGAAATATAAACAAGTGTATAAAGCAGCGTTTAAAGCAAGTGTAACTTGAGTTTGAACCTTGGACATTTGGCTTAGAAATGAAGATTTTCCATTGAGCCATTTGTTAATTTTTCATTTAATTACCTTGTTTAGAAGGAAATTTAAAGAAAATGAAAGTTTTGAAAATGTCGGTGGACTTGAAGGGTTAGAAATTGTTTTGAAAAGTTTTGAAAAATATTTAAAAGTTGCTTTGAAAAATGGAAATTAAAAAAGGTCCGAGAAGTTGGACTTGAAGGATCGAAGTTGCTTATACGGAGAGATGAAGCATGGCTTGATTACGGAGATAGAAGGGGCGAGAAGCGACAGAACGTGAGCTGTATGCCATTTCTAGTGCAGGATGTGTGAGAAGCTTGTGAGAAACACATTGCTTACAGGGTATGAGAAGGAGTTTACGCCAGCTTACTGGCCTACGTGAGAAGCTTGTGAAACATATTGCTTTTGGGGATAGAAGCATGTTGGAGCTTGTTTCTAAGGGTGAAAATTAGAAGCTTGAAGCTTCTAGGAGAGAAGTACTAAGTACTTACGGACATAGTGTAATGAAGAGTTTTAAGGCGAGAAACCGGAAGCGCTTGGAGAACAAGTTCGAGAAGCGTGTAATTCCTTTAATAAAAAGGTTCGAGTTCGAACCACGGACCTTTGGCAAGCAAGTGACATGAGAAGCGACTACCATTAGGGTGGCTATACATCCGTTCATTTAACTTAAACTAGAAATATATATTATAAGTCAGCTTGAAATTGAAATTTTGAAAACTCAACTTCATCTTCTTCGCTGGAACAGGCGCGACATCCAAATCCATGGCAAATTCGAACTTCTTCATTTTTTGATCAATTTTAAAAGTTCAAAATGCTATTTCATCTAGATTTTTGCCACGATTTTGATTTTGGATTTAGAGTTGTTACAGGTCAGTGATGATGATCTGGATTACTTCTATGAAGTGTATAGCTTTTGATTTTTTGAGTATGATTCTGAGTTTGGTCACTTCTTGTGATGTTTTTAAGTTTTAGACAAGTTCTAATTGATGTTTAGAACATGTTAGAAGCCTAAATTGTCTTAGATTTTGCAAGATTTGCAAATTGCAAAAATTCCCTCTTATAACTTAGAAACTTGGATTTCAAGAAAGAAAGAGTGAAAGCTTGATTATGATAGCTTTGGTGTGGTTTGAAAATGAATAAATGACCTCTATTTATAGGCCAAGAATTCTGAATGATTTGGCAAAGTTATAATTGAGGGAAACTTGCAACTTGGTTAAGAGGTAAAATGGAATCTTTTGCATTTAATGCAAAAGTAACTTTCTTAACCATGGTTAAGTTTTTCTCTTTGATTCAATCCTTTCCTCAATCATTCAAAACTGATATTTATCGGTTATAATCTTCCTAAGTGATGACAAGGCTTCTAGAAAGAGAGTTTGTGAAAAATGACTTAAAGTTCTTGAAAAATGACTTATAATTCATGGTTATGGAGCTCTAAGTTTAATTTTCAAAACCTTAGCTACACAAAGTGTTTTTTCAAGTTCTTGGACATTTTGGAAAGTTTGTAACAAGGGCTACAACTTTCATGTTTTGAGTTTTTTAAGAATCCAAATGGATCTAGGTGAAAAATGGCCTAGAAAGTGAGAAAAAACCATGTTTCATAACACTTGAAACTTTTTCTAAGTGTTAGAAAATTTTCAAATCTTGACTTTTTGTTGACTTTTTCACATTTCTTGATTTTTTTTATGATCATGATGGATCATTTGAAATTTTTTTATGATTGAAAAAGTTTGATCTTGAAAAAGTTGACCAAAAGTCAAAGTTTGACTTTTCAAAGCAGATGAATTTTCATCAGATGATTCAGAATTTGTCTGATGAAGAAACATGGACTTTTGAAATGTTTGGTCAAGATATTGTATTGAAGATGTTAAGATCCATCTCCAAGCAAATAGGTCATTCATTGAGCAGAAAGTCAATGATTCACTATCCTCGATAAAAAACCCTAATTGGTTGATTCATGATAGATCATGAGAAAAAGTTGGGAATCTGAAAATCAAATGTTGATGATTGATTAAGATAGATAATTTGAGGTGAGTGGAAACTCAAACCCTAATGATCATATCTTGAGCAGGATGAAATTTTGAAGAAACCACGATTTTGACTTCTAGAAGCCACACACGATCTATTGTTTTGAAAGCGGTAGTGATGGTGATGCATATGTAAGTTGGTATCTTAGGTCAAAAAGGTGAATATGAAGATGCCCCTATTTAAGTTTTCTTTAACACGAGATATGAAGATGAAGATCTTAGTCTCAATAGGTGTGAAGAGAGACTTAAATATCGAATCCTTGATTTTGGACCTAAGATACCAAAAATCCGAATGATGCAAAATGATTGCAACAAGTTCACCGGAGATATCAAAGAATGATATGTTGGAGGAAATATTGTGAGGATGACTCAATTTGTCTAAGAAAGGAGAATCTGTTTGTTGGGAAACAAACAATATGTTTCACTAGGAAAATAGATTCACAATGTAAGTGAAAATACATTTCGCTTTGGGAAGCGAGGAGATTACCTTGTGTCGACCTTGTGACAATATTTAAGGTAAGTGAAGATGATATTACCAATTATCGACCTTGTGATAGTTTATGGTAATGAGCTCGAAGATATTACCAATTTTCAACAAAGTGATAACTATAACAAGGTAATTCTTGAGAAATTTCTTGAGTATTCACCTTGTGAATAATGAGACAATGATGGAAATAGATCTCGAATGAGTTTCTGTTTCAAGCTACAATCTTGCCAGGGGATCTCTCTTTTGAGAAGATGCGGGCATTTTGATTGAAAAGACACCGTTTTTCCTTTTAGACGGAGAAAGACAAGCGTGGGATTTCTTGAGCTGTCATGATTTGAACTTGCTAAGAAGAACAATCGTTTTATGATAAGTTTCAAGATGAAAAGGAAATAAGCGGCTCGGATGCGAGGATATTGCTTATTGTGTGCGGGTAGATTCTTTGTGAAATCTAGTCTGAGTTGGTCAAAGCGAGGTTATCAAGAAATGAAGCTGGAAAAGCAGTGATCATCAGACTTTGTTCCCAATGAGGAATGATCTCGACTAGGGAACATGATGAAGAAATGTATTTTTATGCTTGGGATAATCTCTTGGAGAGATGACTTTACACTTGTTTTCGGACTAAATGCAACCTAAACAGTGATGTTGGCAAACATTGAGAAATGCGAGAATGCATTAATGATGCTAATGGATGAATGTCATGAATGTCATATGCATCTTGTGATACTTGACAAGACAACAAAGGGGTATTTGGGAAAAGGACTAAATCACGGTTCAAACAAATACTCGGTTAAAATCTGCAGCTATGGTGTGAGCGTTCGCGATGATGAATCACGAGTTGCATACTTTAAACTTTTAAACATTTTTCTTGCAACCTTGTTGGAGATTCTTTTAGGATAAGAATACCGTCCTTTGATGATCTCTTTCGAGGAAAAGAAGACTTCTTTAGGGTTGTTTATCTTTCGAAGGTCGAAACACTCATGGAGAAAAGCTGTTGAAGTTCTTTCTATGTTCATAGTTCAAAGGAAAATTTAAGCTTTTATTTCAAAATTTTGAGTAAAATTCATTTAAAACTTTTTTTAGTTTAAAGTGATTTTCACAAGAAAAAGCGTTATTTTGCAAAAGCAGAATAAATCAAAATTGCGAACAAATGGGCACAAGGCTCAAATTTTATTGATAGAATGGTGTCGACGAAGGCGTGATTCCATGAACTATTACAAGAGTTGGAAATGATAATTTATTGGGAAAATGCTACATTGAAAGTAATAACCACTATTATCCTAACAACTTTGAATTCCAAGCGTGCTTGTTGCTTTAGAAGATTTGATTGAATCCGTTGATGGAAAATTCTTGATTGAGCGAAATGCTGGCGTCAGATTACTGTCATTTGATCCTTAATTTTTGCTAGATTGCCTTTTGAGTTTTCAATCTACGGATATTTTACATTTATTGTCTCTAATTTTTGCTGGACCGCCTTTTCGGGTTTGATCCATAAGGCAGCTCACTTTTGCCTAAGCCTCCTTTTCGGGTTTCGACTTACATTTGTTCTTTTGTTATTTTAGACAAAGTATTTCTTGACGCATCGGCATTCCGGGATGCGGGAGTTCATCACCGTCCATGGTTGTGAGGTCGTACTTACTTGAGAAAAAATTCTTTTGACGATGTATGGGCCTTCGTAATTAGGAGTCCATTTGCCCCTAGAATGCGGTTGAAAAAGGCGAGAATCTTTTTAAGCACGAGTCGCCTTCTTGGAATTCACGAGTCAGACCCTTTTGTGAGGCTTTCTTCATCCTTCTTTGATATAGTTGTCCATGACCACAGGCGGTTAGCGCTTTCTTCGATTAAGTTCGATTTGGTGCATATGCCTTTGACACCATTAGGCCTCGGATAACTTAGTTTCCATGAGAACTCTCATTGGCGAATCTTAACTTCTACAGAACCACTGCTTCCATGCCGTATACTAGAGAAAAGGGTTGCCCTATTGAAATGCGTCTTGATGCGATACCCGTGCGAGCAAATGGAAGCATTTTGTGCGGTCTTTGTAAGTGATGACCATTTTACGGATGATCTTTTGATATTCTTGTTGGCGCTTCAACGGCGCGTTCATCTTTGGTAGGTAAGGAGAGGAGTTATGATGCTCGATCTTGAATTCCTCACAGTTCTTTCATCATTTTGTTGTTCAAGTTTGATCCATTATGCGTAATGATCTTACTTGGAACTCCATGTCGCAAATGAGGTTGTTTTGATGAACCTCACAACCACTTGTCTTGTAACATTGGCGTAAGATCTTTGACCAACCCATTTGGTGAAGTAATCAATAACTACTAAAATGAAGCGATGTCATTGGTGCTTTTGGTTCAATCGTCAATCATGTCGATGCCCACATGGATAAAGGCCATGGAGAGGAGAGAATGTTGAGTAGAGTTGGTGGCACATGGATCTTATCTGCGTAGATCTTGGCACTTGTGACATCTCTGGCGTGTTTACAATCGGATTCCATCGTTATCAATAGTATCCTGCTCGAGATCTTTACGGACATTGCATGCCCATTTGAATGAGTTCGAAAGGACCCTTCGTACGCCGTTGAATTATCGTATGCGCTTCGTGTTTATCCACATCGTGCGAGGACCATGTCGAGTTTCTTTTATATAGCACATCTTCATTCGGGAAGAAATTTCTAGAAAGCCTCCTTAGAGTTTTCCTATCTTTGTGCGATGCCCGGTGGGTACTCTGAGTTTGAAGGAAGCGTTTGATGTCGTGGAACCACGATTTATCATCGAAGGCGCCTCGATTGCAAACACATATGCGGGTTTTCAAGGCGTCGATATGGATCCTAGGCATATCATTCCAATGGTTAAATTTGAACATGGAAGATAGAGTAGCGGGCGTCGCCATTCGATTCGATCTCGAGGATATGATGCGGTTCGACTTTGTTGAAGAAAGTCAACAAATGTCTTGCATAATCTCGTGGGGAATCAAACCAAGATGATGAGTTTCATACTTGTCTTTGATTTGATTGATCACAAGGTTGAATCTCCATATATGTCAAGGATCTTGATCCTCAGTCGATAGCTTCTTCGATACCCATGATACAAGCTTCATATTACGCAATGTTGTTGGTGCAATCAAATAATGTCACGGATGAAAGCGGGATGAGAACCCTCGGGTGATGATGATGCCCCGATTCCATTGCTAAAACGTTAACGCTCCATCAGATTAAGCCCATCTAGATTACGGATCGGGACCCTTTTCGGGTAATGGTTCGTCACAATCTTTCATCTTTAAGTGCATAACATCCTCGTCGGTCGAACTTGAGAGATTGGTATTCGTTGATCGGTTGATAAGCCAGTGATCGTGAGAATGCTTCTTTGACCAGCTTTTTGAGCCGTCTTGGATGTCATATTGAGATAATAGCATCGCCATCGAGCAATTCTTCTGTTAAAGCGGGCTTTTCAAGGCGTGCTTGATTGGATCCATTTTGGAGATTAACCAAGTCGTGTGATTGATCATGTCTTGGCGGAGGCGTTTAGAAGCCCACACTAAAAACCTGACATGTTTTCTTGAGCATGGAGTAACGAGTTTCTGATCTGTGAACTTTTACTCAAGTAGTAGATGACATGCTCTTTCTTACAGGTTTCATCTTGTTGTCCAACCTTGACCATGTGGAATCTTCTAGCGCGGTGAGTACATGAATAATGGTCTTCTTATTTGGAGGAATCAATATTGGAGGTTAAGGGTATTCCTTGATCTTGTCAAGCGCTCTTTGGCAATCTTCGTCCACACACCTCTTGATTTTTCGGAGAAGCTTGAATATTGGTCCTAGTGGCGGTCATTTGAGAGAAAATGCGGAGATGTAATTCAGATCCAAGAAATCCTCTTACTTGCTTTTACGTATGTGGCGTAGGCATTTCTTGAATAGCCTTGACTTTGTCGGGATCAACTTCAATACCTCTTTGATTGGCGATGAAACCTAGAAGTTTTCCGGATCTTACCCCAGTGCATTTGTTAGGATTGAGACGAGTGAAATTTCCTTAGTCGTTGAAACAACTTTAAGAGATATTCTATATGCTCTTCTTGATTGTCGAACTTTGCTATCATGTAGTCCACGTGACTTGATCTCTTTGTGCATCATGTCATGAAGAGAGTAGTCATTGCCACTTTGGTAGTTCTTTGCATTCTTTAATCAACGGCATTACTTTGTAACAAAATGTGCCCCATGGCGTGATGAAGATGTCTTCTCCATGTCTTGAGAGCCATTACGATGCGATTAGCCCGAGAAACCGTCCATGAAGGAAAAGGCGTTGAATTTAGCGGTGCTATCCACTAGCATGTCGATATGCGGTGGTGAAAATCATCTTTGGACTTGCTTTGTTCAAGTCCGTTGAGTCAACACACATTCTAACCTTTCCGTCCTTCTTTTGAGGCCGGGTACTATGTTGGCTTACCATTGAGGATATTCGGAGGTGGCAGGAAACTGCGTCGACTTTTGAACCTCCTTTTGATTTTATCGGCCCATATCGGGGTGAACTCTTCTCGGTCTTTGTTTAGCGGTGGACACTCCGGTTTTAATGGCAAGTGATGCTCCACGATCTTGGTATATAAACACAGCATGTCTTGGTAGGACCAAGCAAATACATCAACATATTCTTTGAGAAGATCTATCGGTTTGCCTTGATATTTGTTGTCAGGTAGAGCTCAGATGTTCACTTCTTTTTTGTCTTCTTGAACCCGTTGATTGCTTCCAAAGGCTCTTTGTGAGGCTGAATGATTCTTTCCTCGTGCTTAAGTAGTTAGAAATCTCATCAGGGATCTCTTCTTCAACTTTTCCTCTCGTGAACACAAGGAATTCAAAGTTGGGAGAGCATAGATTATTGCGTTCAATGGATTGGTCCGTTTGTTAACTGCATGTTTTGATTTATGTTTGATTAATTAACCTTCTCTCTCTCCTTTTTAGAAAAGATAATGTGAGGAGTGTGTCACTGATTATTTTTATTATATATTTTTTTTGAAGATGCTTATTATTTTTTTGGTTTTTTTTTGGGATTACCATTTCAAGAAAGGGTAAAGCGAAAAACAAACACAAAATGTGGAATCAAAGCGCTTTTATTTATGATTCACAATATAAACAGGGCCTAAATACAAACTCATTTGTCTTGGGCAAAGGCAAGAAATTTAAAAGCTAAACCATAAAACATCTCTTAGCCTTGGGCGGCGAGGAGTTCAAAACAAAAGCAGATAAACTACTTAGAACTATGAACATCGGTCGAGCTTTAACGGGGCTTCCAATAGTGGCGAACTCCTTGGAAGTCAAGATACTACGATAGTTTTCCTTTTGGCTTATTTCTTGTGTAGACTTTGATGTGGTTTGACGAGCGAGCTTTGAAGACTACGGTGGGTTGACCTTGCAATTTGTCTTCTTTGAGCATCTTCTTCTTGATTGGTCGAGCATAGAATGTAGCATATGTGCTTTCAAGTGGCATGTGATACGGATTCTTGGGATGTTCTTCCCAATCTTAAGGTGAAGGACTCATTATACGTGATGCTTTCTAACTCGTTTCGAATTGTCTTTCT